>CAUYON010033209.1:0-18503 GCA_963573935.1 Arctocebus calabarensis | reverse complement strand
CTTTATCATTTTCAGGTATTCCTATAAGGCAAATATTGGTTTTCTTTGAGTTATCCCAGAGCTGTCTGAGGGAATGATCCATTTTTTCCTTCCATTTCTCTTCATCTTTGTAGGTTTGCTAGCATTTAAAAGGTTTGTCTTCATTGTCAGAAATCCTTTCTTCTGCTTGCTCCATTCTTTTGCTGAGGGATTCTATTATATTTCTCAGATCTTTGAGGGTTGCAACCTCTTGTCTCAATGTGTCAAAATCTTTGGTCATATGGTCTTTGAATTCCTTGGCTTCTTGAGACAATTTTTGAAATGCTCCCCAGAATTTCTAATTCCAACTTTTTCTCTATTTTATTGATCTTGTTTGCAATCCAAATTCTGAATTCAATTTCTGACATCTCAGCCATCTGTTTATGCATAGGATCATCATTTGTGTCTTCCAAATTGTTCCTTGGCGGGGTTGAACTACTCTGGTTGTTCATGTTGCCAGAGCTTTTCTGCTAATTCTGCCCCATGATTATTTTGCACCATTTGGCTGGATGAGTAGATAAGGATAAGCTGGGTTGGGGGTTCTAGGAGTAGTGATTGATCAGTCCTTTTCCTGAAAGGTGGGAATGATGTCTGTACCTTTTCCCCTAGAGTTTTGCCAAGGACACGTACAGTGCTACTGCCTGAGAAACTGGTGACCTTCTTGGTGTGGTGGGGCTAAGTGGCTCTGTCTTATTTTCAGCTGGTCTCTGTCTTACCCTAGAGAATCAGTTACTCTAGGTTGAAGTCTGAGCTGTGAAGAAATTCCAGCAGTTAAGTCACCGCACCCCCCACAGGCAACAATTGGAAAAGGAAAATCAAACCTTCTCACTACCACACACCTAGGGTACCACTTTGGAACGTCTTTGGGTGATTGGCCCAGTTGAAGAGGTCCCAATCAATTTTCCCAGCCAATGCTAGCCTCAGATGGAAGAGTTGAAAAGTCTCTGGCAGTTTGATAGCAGGGGTCTGCTGGCAGTTCTAGTATAACTCGCTCTGGTGCTCTTTAAGTCCAGGAGGACCCCCCCAGCAAGTAAATTAGTCTGGGAAGGTTAATTCCTCCTTCCCCACCTTGCCCCTCTGTCACACCCAGTCACCGGTAACCCCATAGGGCTGTGATCCTGTTCCCTCTAATAAGCAGATGCTCCAGAGGTTTGCCCCTGCCTGGGTCACAGGAAGGTCTATGGCTCCTTAGCCAGGCTGCCACCCTTTGCCACATTCTGTCACTGTTTGGCAGGGGGAGGTAAGACCTGACAACCTGGGTGCTTGATAGGGGCTGGAGCAATTCACTCAGTTTCAGCCCTGTCCCTGATTGATGTTGCTAATAAAACAGAACAAGTTCACAGAATTTGTTTATGTCCTGGCTATTTTCCCCTATGGATAAGACATTGAGCTGCAAATGGGGCTCATTCAGTCTGTGAGTTCCTGCCCTTTGTCTCAGCTTTCATCCCTTGAGGGCCAGGTGCGTCTGAAGCTGAATAAAGCACTCTCCACCCTGTGAATAAAGCAGTCTCCACAGTCAGCTGTGTCTGTGCATGTATTCTAATCCCCGCGCTCTGCCCTGGCCGGTACCACCTCAGGCATACCCTTCACTCTCGGGTCCTGTGCTTCCATTGCAGGTCTGCTTTACCTGTGGCTGCCACCAGAGAAGCCACCCTGCTTCCCCTGGTGACCCAGAGAGACAGAGAGTGTCTCCTCAAAACATCCCCAGGGGTGCAAGCACCACTGCCGTTGTTTCTGCTGCTGCGGCTGCTGCTCTGTGCCTCAGCAGACTACCTTTCTAGTTCGGCCTCCTCTCTGCATACTTTCCTCTCCCCACTTCCAAGCTGGAAAATCAGCACAGATCAGCAACAGTCCACGCCCCATCCACAACCCTCGTGAAAATGTACAAGAATCTGGACTCTGTGGGGGATAGGCCTCTAGACCTCAGGGTGAGAGTGGAGGGGAGTGCCGGGAGTTTTAACTTGCAGGTAGAGAATATATACAGTTTATATACAGTTTGATACAGTTTCAGGCCTGGCAGGAGAGTGCCATGGCACCCTATTAGGGGAAGAAGGTCCGGTTTTTAGAAGGTCTCTCCCATGGGTTAGAGTGGGAGGACATCTGAACTCCGTTCGCTTGTTTCTATGGAGATATGGAGTATACTGTGAGCCGTTCTCATGGGGGAGGGGACTCCCGTCTGCTTGGCAATGTGTTCTGTACCTTTTGTTTGTGTCCTTGGGGTCACAGGTCACCCCAGCAGGGTTGACGTGTGTTCTTCAACCTTCTCTTTTGGCTCAGATCCAAACCATTGGCTTTCTTGCTAAATTTCTGTCCCTTAACTCTCCTTCTGGATGGGAGACTCTGCAGAAGGCTGGCTACAGACCACCATCTTGGCTCCTCCCAGCCCTCCTTATCAAGTCTTATGTGGAATTCCTGCTTTTTGTTTTTCTCATCTTCTCTCCCTCCTTCTTTTCTTTTTTTCCCTCTTTATTTATATGTTTATTGGAATGGGGGAGGGACATTATTACTTTGGCTAGAATCTCTAATACCACATTGAATAGAAATGCCAGTTAGTTTTCTTGCCTTCAGGTAACATGTGCAGGTAGATACCTGCTGTGGTGACAGGAGCAGAGGGTATGTGCCCAACCTCACACCCTGGAAGGAGTGTTCCATTGCCAACAGTGGTGGACCTAACTGGAAATCATTAAGCCACTGAACTGCATGTTTTGGTATGGATTTGGGGAAAAGCCAGGTCATGCAGGCTTGTTCTCAGCTCTCTGGTGGTGTTGGTTGTGGTTCGCAGGGCAGGGTGATCCCTTGGTCCCTAGAGAATGCTTGGGTAGTGCCAGAGTTTTCACTGCAGCCCAGGTACTGGGTTAGGTGGGGTTTCTTTCAGAGGCAGCCTCAGGCAGAGTGGATAGGAGATGTGCACTTCATTCATGCCCTAGTCTTGGCAGTGGCAGCCCATATACTTCAGTCTCAGTAGTGGCAGCCTACAATGACAGAAACTATAGGTAGGGAACTCAGTCTGAGTTTTTGAAGAATCATGCTGTGGCTCCAGCAGGAATAGCCAGTTGCAAACAGTGGCTTCAGGTGGAGAATATAATTGAGACTCTGTCAGTGATGTGGAGATGCAGGTGCTGTTAAGCCCCAGGGCAGGGTGCATTATTCTGGGAGTTGGGCTCTCAAAATGTTGCCTTGTTGTAGCTGCTTAGGAATCGGGGGTGAGGAGGTGGGCCCAGAACAGGATACCTTTCTGGAGCAGTGCCATCATCTAGTTTCCAGGCAGCCCCCTGTTTCAGTTTCAGGGTCATGATGTTTGACACTGCGGAAATTTGGACAAATGAGAGTCTCTCACTTACCTTATCCCTGTGTTGAGGAGTTCTCTCCAGGATTCCAACCTAATCCTGGGTAAGCAGGCTATCTTACTTCCTTTGCCTTCTCTGCTTTAGGTGCTGCCAGTCACTGCTCTTTGAATTTAAGTGTTCTCTTTTAGATTATCTATTCAAAGTAGGATTATCAGCTTGCTATTTTAGTTCTCCTTTGTGGAGAAGGTGGCTATGACATGCCTCTGTTCAACCATCTGGAAGCCCTTTGGATGTCTTTTAAATTTTTATCTTGTCTAACTAATCGCTATGGATAGGATTTCCAGTACTATCTTGAAAAGAAGTAGTGAAAGTAGGCATCCTTGCCTGTACTATGCATTACAGGAAATGCTTTCTGTTTTTCCCTATAGATAATTATATTCACTGTACATTCATACATGGATTTTATTGGGTTGAGGAATGTTTGTTGTACTCATTTTCTTGAGAATTTTAATTATGACTGGATGTTGAACTTTGTTAATTTTTTCTGCAGCTCTTGAAATCCCATATTTTCTTCCTTTATTTTATTATTGGGTTATATCTCATTTACTTGTATTCACTGAACCATCCTTGCATCCCAGGGACAAGTCTCACTTGGTCATGATGGGTAATATTTTTAGTATGCTTGAGGAACATGTTAGCAGCTCAGGCCCAGAGACTGAAATGCACCTATGGGTCTGACCCTGGAGGGTAGGGTGAAGCACTGGCATGGCTCTGGAGAAGGAGATCTTTAGAGATTTGGGCCTCAGGGAGAAGGTCACAGCTGAATTTCTTGACCTTTAATCAATAAGGCCTAGTAGCAGCTCAGGCTCTGGAAGAGAGGATACTACCAGATAGTTACTCTGGTCCCTGAGATGATGGGACATGAAAGTAGCCAAGGCTCTATGAGGCTAGTGCTGCAACAGCAGAAAGCACCCAGGCATGGCCAGACACTGCTGTGTCTTACACCCTGGGGACAGAGAATTGTAAAGCATTGACTCCCGTCCCTGAAAAGATGGGGCATCTCAGCAGCTTGGACTCTTATTGGTCAGTCCAGTTCTAGGGAAGTGGGACACAACAGCACTATGGTTATTTAGCAGATCCAAATTCTTGGGGGTTGGGTACCAAATGAGCTATGATACTGGAAAGTGAAACTGTCCTATTGTGTTGGAGGCTGGAGGTTCCTGGTGGCGGTAGGTATGGTGATGCATCTGCTCTGGGGACACAGGCATGACTGCTTATGGGGCCCCCAGGGAGAGAGAGTCCTACCTCTGCTGTGGTGCCCAGCTGTAAATCTCTGTGAGAAGTCTGTGAGAGGCATGGCACCACTTTAGCACTAACCAGTGCATGCAGTGGGAACTGGGATGGGGGGTGGAACTCTGTGGTAGTTTGGCTCCGGGAGATAGGGAGCCAGGAGGGCATGGTGCAGTGGTGGTCAGGCTTTGTGGAAAGAGAAGTGAAATGACTACTTGCCACCAGAGCAGGATTTACTCTTACAGTGACCATGGTTCCAAGAAGCATGCAGAAGCAGCTTGGGTCACCAGTTATGAGGGAAGGAAACATTATCAGCTCATTCTCTGGACTGAGCAAAGCTTGAGGACTCTGGAACCCTTCCTCAACTGGGCTCAGAGCCTGTGAGGACAGTAGGAATATCCATTAGCATTGACTGCATGTATCTGCAGTGGTGATGGGGACTGATGAGGTCCTCTTACTTACATTTATCCACATGGGAAAGTCCCTCCTAGTTCTCAGTTAATCTCGACTGGAAGGGATGGATTGCTGGAGGCCATCTGGGTTTCTGTGCTCTATCGGATGTTTGCTGCTCCATTGCTGTTCTCCCTTCTCTCCCTTAGTTATTCTGGTCCAAATGTAGTTATTAATGTTTATTCATTGTTTTAGGGTGTTTTGTGGGGGGCAGTAGTGCTAGAAGTTTCTAGTCAGCCATATTTGTGATATCCCCAACATAGACAATTTTCATTTGTTAAACTTTTTTTATTTCTTAAAAGTAAAGCTAAGAAGGAGGAGATCTACCTTTTTATAAATTTCAAATATATGATATAGTTTTATAGTCATGATGTGCATTGTATCTCTGGAATTTATTCATCTTGTATTACTGAACCTTTATATAATTTCAATACTATCTCCCCATTTCACTCAACCCCCAGGTATGGAATGATTTCAGGCTTCTTAAATTTGTTAAGACTTGTTTTGAAATGTAACATGTGGGCTCCGCACCTGTGGCTCAACGGGCTAAGGCGCCAGGCACATATACCTGAGCTGGCGGGTTCAAATTCAGCCAAGGCCCGCCAAACAACAATGATGGCTGCAACAACAAAAAAAATGGCCAGGTGTTGTGGCAGGCGCCTATAGTCCCAGATAGTTGGGAGGCGATGGCAGGAGACTCGCTTGAGCCCAGGAATTGGAGGTTACTGTGAGCTGTGATGCCACAGCACCCTATCCAGGGTGACAGCTTGAGGCTCTGTCTCAAAAAAAAAGAAAAGAAAAGAAAAGAAATGTAACGTGTTATATTCTGGAGAATGTTTCATGTGTAATTGAGAAGAATATTTGTTCTGCTATTAGGTGGAAGGTTCTATATTGTCTGTTCAGTCCCTTTGGTTTATAGTGTTCAGGTCACCTGTTTACTTATTGATTTTGTGATTATACCCATTTTGTTAATTGTCTTCTGCCCTTTTTTGCTCTCTCTTGTTTAGCCTCTTAGGGTTTCTTTATCTTTTAAAAAAAATTTTTGATTAGTATGAGGGTACATGTGATTAGGTTACATTGTTTGCATCATGAGATAAAGTCCAAGTTGCAGTTGAGTCCTTCGCCCAGGTAGTGTGCCATGTACACCTATATTGTATCTGTTTGGTAGAATCCCATACCACCTCCTGCCTTCTTGAATTTAATTTAATTGTGTTTTTCTCATGTAGGCCTATATTTTTTTATTTACTAGTCTCAACATACCATTGAGTACGTGTGATGTTTGCATTTCCATTCTTGAGATACATTACTTATGAGAATGTTCTCTAAATCTATTCAGGTAAATATAAAAGATGCAAAGTCTTCATCTTTTTATGGCTTAATAGTATTCTGTGGTATTTGTATACCACATTTTATTAATACATTCTTGTATTGATGGGCTCTTGGGTTATTTCCACAACTTTGTAATTGTGAATTGAGTTGCTATAAACATGCAAGTGCAAATGTCCTTCTGAGGAAATGTTTTTACTCTGGATAGATACCTAGTAATGGATCATGGGATAAAAATGGAAGGTCTACTTTTAGCTTTTTGAATATTATCCACGCTTCTTTCCAAAAGGGCTATGTCAGTTTGTAATCCTAGCAACAATGTATAAGTGTTTCCCTTTCTCTGCACTCATTCCACCATCTGTAGTTTTGGGTCCTTGTGATGTGTGCTATTCTCACTATATCTCAAAGTAGTTTTGATTTCCATTTTTCTGATGATTAGAGATGATGATCATTTTTTATGTGTTTGTTGGTCATTTGAGTTCTTCAGAAAAGAATCTGTTCATGTTTCTGCCCCAATGATTAATGGCATTGTTTGATCTTTTTTGTTGATTTGGTTGAGTTCTTTGTAAATTCTGGTTATTAGCCCTTTTCCAGTTTGCAACATGTAAATATCTTCTCTCCTTATGATAGCTCTCTGTTTTGTTTGTTTTGATGACTGTGTCCTTAACTATCCAGAAGCTTTTTATCTCGATCAAGTCCTATTTAAATGTTTTTATTGTTGCTGAAATTGTCATTGGCATCTTCCTCATAAATTCCTTCCAAAGGCCAATGTCCTAGAGAGTTTTTCTTGTACTTTCTTCTAGAGTTTTTATCATTTCATGTCTTAGATTTAAATCTTTTATTCAGCATTAGTTAATTTTTATAAGTGGTGATTCTATAAGATGTGTCCTGTTTCAGTTTTTATGTGGCTAAGCAGTTCATACAGCATCTTTTATTAAATAGGGATTCTTTTCCCCAGCATATGTTTTTATTTGGTTTGTTGACAATCAGATGGTGATATAAGACTGTTTTAACTTCTAGTTTCTCAATTCTGTTCCATCGATGTACATATCCATTTTTATGCCTATACCATGCTGTTTTGATCACTGTAGACGTGTAGTATAATCTATAATCCAGTAAGGTGATGCTTCCCAAATTATTCTCATTTTGTAGAATTCCATTGGATATTCCTGTTTTTTTGTTTTGTTTTGTTTTTGTTGTTGTTGTTGTTTGTTTTTTCTGGTACCAGACAAAATGTGAAATTTGAGGGGATGTGTGGTGGAATCAGTGGGAAGAGTTCATAAAAAGGAGAGGAGACCAGTCCAGGGATTGGAAAGGCTTATTATCAGAGCAATGAGAAAAAAGAGGAGAATGAAGTTTGACTAGGAGCCAGTTCATTTTCACACAGTTTCAAAAGAGTTTTATTATCTTTTATCACTGTCTTTCTGGCCTGCTTTTTCTCACCAGTTGTTTCCAAAAATAGTTGTACTCTTGTCAAGATCATGAAGATCTTTTTCTCACAGAAGATTTGTCCAGAAACCGAATTTGATGGTCACAACAACCTGTCTCTACCTCCCTAGAATGCTTCAAGGCAAGTGTTCCTGGGAAACATCAAAATAGTAACTTTTACTCTAGGCACAGCTGTCAGCCAAGTAAGGGAATAACTCCTAAATTTTCCCTTATTGTGGAAATTAGTTCTTCTGTAGAACAGATTACTTCCAATGAGAATCTCCCTCTCCCCTTCCAACCCTATTGGTAAATATTCATTTGGAAGATTAGTGAAACAAAAAATTTGATGCTTTGAAAAATTAAAGTTGATAAACCTTTGGAAAGATTAACCAGAATCAAAAAAAGTCAGATCTCTAATAACCTCCATCTGAAATGAAAAAGGGAAAATAAAAACAGATATCACAGAGATACAAAAGATCATCACTGAATACTACAAAAAATTCTGTCCCCAGAAATTTGAAAGTGTGGAGGAGATGGGCCAATTTCTGGAATCACACTACCTACCCAGACTTAACCAGGAAGAAAAAGAACTCTTGAAAGGTCAATATCATGCACCAAAATTGCAACAACAATTAATAAGCTTCTAAAAAATAAAGTTTTGGAGCAGATAATTTTACACCAGAATTTTACCAGACCTTCAAAGAAGAGCTTCTTAAATATTTTATAAAACTTATTCCAACATGTTGAGAAGGGAAGAACCCCCTCCAACTCCTTCTATGAAGCAAATATCACCCTGATACCAAAAGTATGGGAAGGGCTTACAAATAAAACAAAACAATAGACCAGTATCAAATATTGATGCAAAAATAATAAAATTCTTGCAAATAGAATTTAGCTAAACATAAAACAGTAATATATTATGACCAACTTGACTTCATCACAGCTTCAACTTACAAAAATCCATACATGTTATTCACCACATAAACAGAAGCAAAAATAAAGATCATGTGATTCTCTAAATAGACAAAGAAAAAGCATTTGACACAATACAGTGTCTTTTTCTAATAAGACTACTCTTCAACTTTTGATGTTTGTCTTTGTTGTTTGATGATAAACTACAGTGATTTACTTCAATTCTTTTCATTTTATTTTGTATGAGTCTATTTAGGTTTTTTTCTTTGTGATTGTCTCAAGATTTACCTAAAATATCTTATAGCCTCTGTGTAGTTTAAATTGATAACAATTTAACTTCAATTGTATAGAAAGACTTTTCCTCCCCTTCACACTTTGTGTTCTTATAGCCAGATTATTTTGAATATATTGACGAATTTTTGTGGATATAGGTTTTTATTAAGAGTTGATGGATCTTGCTGTGTTGCTCAGGCCAAACTCAAACTGCTGAACTCAGGTGATCCTCCTGTCTCAGCCTTCCAAATAGCTAGGACTACGAGCATGTGTCACTTCATTTGGCATTGATATAGTTATTCTTAATGTTTTTATCTATAACTTTTATATTAGGGTTAAAATGATTTACACACCATTTCCATGTTATAGTTTTCTATATTTTTACATATATTAACTTTTATTTTTATGAGATTTATAATCTCATGTGATTACAAAAATATATATATTTATGAGACTTTTGCTTTCATGTGTTTTTGCATTGTCATTTCGTTTATTTCTATTTTAACTGAAGAATTCTCATAAGCTTTTATTGTGAGGTAGTTTTAGTGGTACTGAACTTCCTTGTTTTTCTTCAGTTTGAGGAAAAAACTTCATTTTTAAGGCATAGTCTTGTGGGGATAGTAGTTTTGGCAGATTTTTATTGTTCTTCATGTGGCACTTTGAATGTATCATCCTAATCTCTCCTGGTTTGCAAGTTTTCTTCTGAGAAATCCACTAATAGTCTTATGAAGGCTTTCTCACATGCGATAAATCATTTTTTCCCCTGGTGCCTTCAAAATTCTGTCTTTTATCCAAAGAGGTTGTATTAGTTTGTCATCCTACTAACAATGTAAAAGTGTTCTTTTCCTTCTCTCCATATCCATGCCAGCATCTGCAGCTTTGGGACTTTATGATGTGGGCCATTCTCACTGGGGTTGGGTTATATATCAGAGTGGATTGGATTTGCATTTCTCTGATGATTATGGACATTGATTATGTTCATTATGGACTATGAGCATTTTTTCATATGTTGGTTATCTATTCATCTGTCTTCTTCAGAGAAGCTTCTGTTTATGTCTTTTGCCAGTGATATATGGCATTGTTTGCTCTTTTTTTGTTGATTAATTTGAATTTTCTATAGATTCTAGTCATCAACCCTTTGTCAAATTGGTAATATGCAAATATCTTTTCCCATTCTAAAGATTGTCTATTTGCTTTAATTGTTGTGTCACAGATGTACAGAAGCTTTTTAGCTTAATCTAGTCCCATTTGTTTATTTTTGTTGTTGCAATTGCCACTGAAGTCTTCTTTGTAAAATCTTTCCCCGGTCTGATATCATCAAGAATTTTTCCCAATGTAGTTTTCTGCTCAATTTTCTGCTATACTCTTCACCCTCTTAACCTCTGCTTAAGTTTCTACAGCTATGTGAAGGAGAAAAGTGATATAGATTGTTAACCTTCATTCTTTGAGTTTTTCCAAATTTAGTTGCTTCAGAGATTTTATGATTCCTTTAAACCGATTTATTTTATGTTTTTTATTAAGCCTTTATAGTTTTTCCTACTAAGGGTGTGTTTTTCTGTAAACTAATCTGTCAGAGGTGGAAGCAGAAGTCTTTACAAATTTTAAGACTGCAAGTTTTGAAAGATAGAAAGAAATTTGAGGGAATTGATACTTGGTGGATGGTATTCTCTTAGTGTAACTGCTGGAAGGTATGAGGTTTGTGTGGATTAGTGATAGAATGGAGTGCTTGAGGTTAAAATTTATGTCAGAACCACTGTGAAACATCAGAAAGGAAAAATGTATCAGCCAAGTAAAATTACTGAGTTCTCTTTCTCCAAATATATAATATAGTTCTATATTAATATAATACTTATTAATATACCAATTAATAATATACCAATTAATAAGTATTAATAGTATATTATACTATTAATGTAATATATTGTAATATATTAATAGTCTTATTATTACTATGTCATAACATAATTAACATATTAATAGTAAGTGATGTGTATTACATTCTGAGTTCAAGACCATTATTGTTTCTTCATTCCAGGTGACCTACAGAAATACTTGGTAGAAAGTCAAGAATGCCTTTACTCATGCATTATTGCACTTTCCATTGAGGTTACTAAAGACAAAAAGAAATTTACTTTTTGGTTCAACAATGAGGCATACCATTCACCATCATTATCATTGGCAGTATTAGACAATATTATTTTTATGTCACTTTCTGGCCCTGATGCTTCCTTTACAGTCTCCAATAAGCCTCAGCCTCAATGTACTACTCTTGTTAAAGATAAAGAAAAGTATGTATGATTTTTTTACTCTGAGTTTTATGCTTTAAATACATCTTTTCTTCCCCATCTGAACTTGTTCTTAATTAAAAAAAAACACTATTGTTAGCAATTAGTATTTTGCATTTTGTTGTTTTACCAATGTGTCTTCTTTATTTATTCTTTTGTAGAAAAATATCAGGAATCAATATTCCCTTAAATTTATTGACTGGTATAAGCATTTTAGTCAGTGGCTTTTGCTTTCTGACAGTGATTGAGAGAGTCAGTAATGCAAAACACATGCAGTTTTTGAAAGGAGTCTATGTCCTTAACTTCTGGCTCTCAGCTCTGTTGTGGGATTTATTCATTTACTTCATTGCCTGCTGCTTATTACTGGTGAGTGTCACATAAAATGTGTTGTGGGCTTAGTCTCCTATGAACCACAGAATATTTCTACTTGGCTAGTATTAGCCTAAATCTCTCAAAAAAGATGAAAATATACTGGCTCAGTATGCCAAAGAATACATATCTGATATGCCTTATGGTGAAAAATTTCTACCTTACATTACATACCTTCTTTTAAATAAAAAGTTCTTGTTTGCTGAAACAGAAGGATATCTCTTGAGCTAGCTTCAGAAATGCCTGCTCACCAATAAGTACTGGCCCCAAGGCTGCTGTAATATAGGAGGATATAGCCTTTCACAATATTTGGCCAGTCTCTTACTAAACAAAGAAAAATTATTTTACAAATATTTATCTCCTGTTCCTACTTTTTTCCTCATTTTATTATTTGTTATACTGATAGATGTACAAGAATATACAAGATATACAAGAATTTGTGATTCTTTGTTATACTGATATTTTGCAGTTTAAAAATTTTGTGCCATGGACCATTCAAATTGTATGTGTGTATACGTTTTTTGGAATGAAGATAGATTATGGAACACATAATGAATAAATACTGAATAAGTACTCTTCCACAAGCAAAGTCAGGAATAATTTTTTGGTTTGTTTATGCTTGTTATTTTCTCCTCATTTTCCATGTCTGGTGTTTTCTTCACATCCACACTCCTATCCAATAGAAAAGGTAAATCAAACATCAACATAAAAGTTAAAGCAAACATATTCATTTCTCTCTAATGAGATGGGCCTGGAGACCCTGGAGATGTACTGATCACTCCTGTGATCATTAGAAAACTTATAATCATTGACCATGAGGCTCTAGCACTGGGTGGTTGGAACTTTTGGTTTTGAAGAAGACATAGGATCCTACAAGCTACAAAAGATAGAAGAGATTAGAGGCTGGAAGTGGTGTGAGAAGAGAGCTCCAGGGTAACATGATGTTCTTTTTTTATGTTGTAATATGTATCACTGTAAGCAAGGAACTCAATGCTATTCTCTTCTTACAGCTTATCAGGCATAGCCTTAGCATGGAAAGGATAAACCACTAACTTTATGAGAGTCACTAATGATTTTTGTCCTGACAGGAACTACCTGGGGTAGCTAATGCAGGTATTGCTTCTCACTACATGATTTTGCTAGCCTACTCTCCACAAACAGCTCCTCCTCACTTCCCACCACTATGTATTCATAGTGCAGAATTGAGCTCAGTTAGTTAAAAAAAGAAATAAATTAACCCTAAAAATTATATAAATATTTCTATCACATCCTAAAGGTTTTGTTATGTCATTTATTCATTATCACTAATTTCCAAACCTAATTTCTAAAATATCTTTGAACTATGGGGTTTCCTAGAAATATACAATTTGCTTTCTAAACAGTTCAAAAGCTATATCCATAAATTTTCTCAGAAAACATAATGTGAATGATGTTAGTCACTTCAAATATAATGAGTCATTTTTATAATCCAGTGTGTGGTCAGTTTTGGTAAATATTCCATGTGCACTTAATATGTATGTGTATCCTGATATTATTGGCAACATTGTTCTATACAGATATAAAGTCATTAAGTCAGTTTTGTTCCCTATGCTGATCAGATCTCTTGTTACTGATATTCTGCCTACTTATTTTTCTATTCTCAATGACTTCAACATAATTTGAAATTTTGCTTTGTATAGATGTACCATTTATATTTTCATGGGTGTATATATATTCATAATTTTATTTTACTGATGAATTGATGCTTTTATCACAATATCATTTCCCCTTTGATACATATCTATTGATGTTTATAGCCGTAAAAAATACTTTTCTTCTGGTACTATTATAGCCAGTCTAATTTTCCTTGACTATTGTATTCTTTGTATTTGTTTCCTATTTCTTTACATTCAGTCTTCTGAGTCATCATACTTAAAGTATCCATTGTTGGTAGTATATAGTTGGCATTAGTTTTATTTTCCATGCTGACAATCTTACCTTACAATTAAAGATGTGCTTATATATTTGGGTGTATATTATCATCTTATTCTTTCATATCTGAATGACCTGTTTTATGTTACTCTTTCAACATTTTTCTCCTCCCTGTTAAGCATGTGTTAAGCACTATTTTTATATCCTAAATATTAACTGCATTTTTCATTAATTGCTATCAATACAAGTATTTGCTTTTTCAACTGCCCTCATTGTGTTAAGAACTTAGAACCTTATTTTTCCTACTAACATCCTGCATATTTTTGCATTACTGCAAGCATTTTACTGTGATTAAGCATTTTAATTTCATATTTTAATTTTTCATAGGTTATCTTTTTTACAGTCAATATTCAAAATCTTTTCTATTCCTTTTTTTCTGTAATTTTATCTTAGATCAATATTCTTCTTCCTAAAGAAGTTTCTATGATTTTTCTTTTAAAGAAAGTTTATAGTAAAATACAATCTTGTAAATTTTATTTATGCATAAATTTATTTTCTTTCTTTCTTTCTTTTTCTTAAAGACAGTCTCACTTTATTGCCCTCCATAGAATACTGTGACGTCACACAGCTCACAGCAACCTCCAGCTTCTCCGCTTAGGCGATTCTCTTCCCTCAGCCTCCCCAATGGCTGGGAACACAGGCACCCGCCAGAGGACCCAACTAAGGATGTATATGTCTATTTTTTAGTCGGGGTTGGGTTTGAACCCACCACCCTTGGTATATGGGGCTGGCACCCTACTTCTTGAGCCACAGGTGCCACCCTTTTTTTTCTGTTTTAAAGAACATTTTTATCAGTATTTTCCCCTTTACTGTGTCATGGCTTCCACAGAAAAGCCTATAATTAATACTATTACTTCTTGAAAGGTTTTGTCTTTTTTTTCTAACTGTTTTCTTTTAATATTCTCCTGTTAACTCAGATTTTCAGGATTTTTATTATACTGTGCCTCAGTTTCTTAGTATTTACCCTGTTTGTTGTGTTCAGAGATTGCCAAATCTTAACATTGATGTCTTTTGCTGGTTTTGTAAATATTTTGTCAATTCCTTCCTCCTTTCATCTGTTTCATTTTTCTTCTCTTCATGGTCTTTGACTCAATTTACATGTATATTGTTTCCTTTCATTTTGTCACAACTCCAACATTATTTTATTTTTCAGGTTTATTTTACATTTTGGGGCATATTTTCTATTGAACTCTTCTCCAGTTTATCACTTCTGCCTTACAGTATGTCTATTCTTCTGATAAACCCATCTAATGAGTTCTTAATTTTATTTATATATTAATTTATTTTTTGTTGTTTGAGACAATCTCACTCTGTCACCCTAAGTAGAGTGCCATAGGATACACAGTTCACTACAACCTCAAACCCCTGGGCTTGAGCAATCCACTTGCCTCAATTTCCCGAGTAGCTGGGACTACAGGCATACATCATTACCCCCAGATAGTTATTTTCTTCTTTTAGTAGAGATGGGGTCTTGCTCTTACTCAGGCTAGTCTTGAACTCCTGAGCTCAGACAATACACAAATTCTTAATTTTAGATTTGTACTCTGTAGATGTAAAATTTCCAGTTCATAATTTTCCATAATTAAAACTATCTTGTGCAATTCTTCATTTGTAAACATGCTTTCTATCTTTCTGTTTAACTATGTTAGATATCGAAATAACCCTAATAAACATAGTTATTTTAGTACTCTTATGACTGTGTTTCTATCTGGATCACTTCTGGGTAGATGATATTTTTGTCTTCATATCATAATATTTTTGTCCTAATAATATATATATTTTTGTCTTCAAGAAGCACTTAAGCTATTCTTTCATTGGCAATAAAGTAGTGGCTGATATTCCTAAACCAATAAGAAATTATACTCAGTGAAAGTTGCATTTTAGCCACTGTAATTTTCAATTTTGTCATGAGATACTGTTTCCCTTCCTTAGCTAAAACAATGAGAGAAGCCTCCATAGTATTCTCTCTAATCCTTCATTAACACTTGATGGTTTTTGCATTTTAATGATTGAAATCTCACAAAGCATTTCTTTTCAGCTCAATTTAATTGACTAGAAAATAATAGTAAAAACTTGATCTAGATAATCCAACACATATTTAGTAATTAAGACGTGTGAAAATTGGAAAATGAAAAATCCTTCAAATAGAAAATAGGCATAAACATTCCTGCTAATTTTTGGAAGCTATATTATAATTACAAACTTTGCAGAAGGAAAACTCCTAATGATAAGATAGCTACTTTTACAAATTCTACACAATTCTTTTTTGTTTGTTGTTTTTGATGATTCATGGCATCTTTACCACTTTATTTCAATCACATTCACAGAGTAAGCAAATAAGTACAAGGTTAAGCATAATGAGAATTTACAATGATTATACATTTTTTCATAATTATTGACTAACACTACTTCATAAAGGAAAGTTGAAATTTATTCCCCCACGTATCCCCTCTTTTGTTTTAAGGATTTGGGAAATCTTCTGGTAGATACACAAACTGAAGAGTAGGAGGTCCTCTAATCATGGGGAGGTCAAATGTAGGGCCATCACTTCAGTTTGAAGTGTTCTTAGGATCAATTTGCACACCATTCCCATACTAAAAGAAAATAGAAGGATAAAACAAAAGCAAAAGCAGCCACCATCCAAATATGTAAGTTGAGGCCTGAAAATAAAGTCTTAGGAAATCTAAAACAAAAATAAGGGACTTAAAAATGTTAAAAAGATTGTCTGTGTAAGTTGGGAAAGTTTGAGAAAGAGAAATTTAGAAAGAATTTTGTATGTGATTAAGTTGCTCATGATGAAAAGCAAATCTCAAGTTTTCAACAACAAAGTTTTTATTTCTCAGTTTATAAAACTTATGTTTGAAGCATACTAAATTTCTTTTCTTGTGCACATGTTTGAAGTACTGGAAAAATGCATTAAAATTTCAAAACTGAAAGAGTCAATCTACATAATTCTTAAGTAACAAATGATATCAGTTGTACACAGACATTTCCAGGAAGTTGAAGAAAAAAATTTCAACTCACTTTTGATGCAAGCCTAACACTTACTATTACATGTAGAGAGAACAGTAAAAAGACATGTAAACATGTATACACACGTATATGTAGAATAGTATGTATTTAAGTAACAAATGATAACATGAAAATTTTTCACTTCTTTGAGTTCTGCTATCTCTTTTCTCTTTACATCCACATCCTTGATGATTTTGTCTTTGAATTAAATAAATTCTTCAGACAACTTTTGAACAACTCTTTGGATTTCTGTTTCCATCTTTGCCTGCATTCTATTCATTTTATTTGCCATCCATATTCTGAATTCTATTTCTGACAATTCATCCATCTGTCTATGAATGTTGTATCTCCTTTGTCATTCCTTGGGGGCATTGATCTACTCTGGTTATTCATGTTGCCAGAGTTTTTCCACTGGTTCTGACCTATGATTATTTCCCCAAGTTTGACTGGTAAAACTGGTAGGTTGAGATTGGATTGAGGGCCCCAGGAAATGGAGTTTACCAGCCCTTTATCAGTGATCTGGGACTGGGGATTATAGCTTTTCCCCTACAGCTTTACAAAGGTCCCTTTCAGAGTTGTAGGCAGAGACTCTGAGGACCTGCTTGGTGTGATAGCATTAGCTGACTCTCTTGCAGTCAGTCAGTCTCTATTCAATTCTAATGAGTTATGGTATTAGGCTGAAATCTCAGCTGGGGAGGATACAACCAACTGCAGTACCCCGCCCCCCAACCAGCAACAGCTGAAGGAGAAGAATCAATCCCTCCTACTACAAAATGAGCACCGCTCAACCTTGGAGAGTCCCTGGGTGGACAGCCAAAGTCAAGAGTTTGAATCTGATTGTCCCAGGCAGTACAATCACTGATCAACATACAGTGTTCAAAGAGTCTCCAGTAACCCAATAGGGATCCATAGGCAGTTCTCTCCGAAAAAACCTAAAGGGCAAAAGTCCAGTTCCCTCTAGTGAGCAATGGAGTCAGGAAGGTGCACCCTACCAAAGAGTTAGTCCAGAGGCATCAGCACCTCCATCCCTGTTGCCAGCAACCCCACTGGGCTGGTGCCTGGTTCCCTCCAATGAGCAATGAAGTAAGAGGGATATGCTTACCAGAGTCAGAGGGAAGCCAGTGTCTCCACCCCTTCCTCATGCCGCCCCAGTAAACCCAAAGAGCTGAAGGATGGTTCCTTCTGGTGGGCAACAGGATCAGGAGGGTGCACCTCCAAATTCAGACTAGAGGCATCAGCTCCTCTGCCTGCCACTGTGCACTGTCGTGGTACATTTCTCTCTCCTGAACAGTCAGTGCCTTGCCCCTGTCAATCACTGCCACTGGCAACCTAGAGGGGCTGAAGCATAGTTCTTCCCAGAGGGCAGCGAGCTCAGAGAAGCGCACCTCCAAATTCAGACCAGAGGCATCAGTGCCTCCACCCACCACTGCACACCATTGGGGTGTGCTTCTCTCTCACAATCAGCGCATCACCCCTACTGCACCCTGCCCCAGCAACTCAGAAGGGCTGCAACCCGGTTCCATCCTGTGGGCAAAGAGCTCAGGGGAAGTGAGCCTCTAAATTCAGGCCAGAGGTGTTCGTGCCTCCACCCACCACTGTGTACCTTCATTGTGCATTTCTCTCTCCTGGGCAGTCAGTGCCTAGAGCAGGGGTCATCAAACTTTTTAAACTCAACTTCACTATCAAAAGTCATCATCTGGACCCATTATTGGCAGCATACTTAATTTGAGACACTTTTTTATAAGGATTTGCATAGATAATCCTCTCTGGAGGCACCCTGAGACTTTGCACCAATTGTATTTCAGGCTTGCTAGCACAGTAAAATCCTGTCACAATGGCAGTGAGGGTCTTCATAATGGCTCTACTGTCATTACATTTGACT
>CAUYON010033208.1:0-25407 GCA_963573935.1 Arctocebus calabarensis | reverse complement strand
GTTGAGTTCATTACTTGTTCATACTTGAGGAGCAGGGAGGCCGCAGATATTAACAAAATGTCGGCTTGGCACCTGTAGCTCAACAGGCTAAGGCGCCAGCCACGTACACCTGAACTGGTGGGTTCGAATCCAGCCTGGGCCCGCCAAACAACAATGACGGCTGCAACCAAAACATGGCTGGGCATTGTGGCGGGCGCCTATAGTCCCAGCTACTTGGGAGGTGGAGGCAAGAGACTTGCTTGAGCCTAGGAATTGGAGGTTGCTGTGAGCTGTGATGCAACGGCACTCTATCCAGGGTGACAGCTTGAGGCTCTGTCTCAAAAAAAAAAAGTCTACCAACATCCCAAAACAAACAATCGTAGGGAAACACTTGTACTAGCATTTGTTGTAGGCCCTTGAGACTCCTTGTTTACTTCATTTTCTGTTTCTCATTTGGATAATCTTGTGTTAAGCCTAGAAAAAGTAGATTCAAAGGTGGCCAATCATTTCTTTAACTAGGAAAGGCTAGGCCACTGCCAGAAAATAAGTGCCAGGAGTTCAGTAAGAATTTAAATGGTGGATGGTGCCTGTGGCTCAGTGGGCAGGGCGCCAGCCCCATATACCGAGGGTGGCAGGTTCAAACCCAGCCCCAGCCAAACTGCAACAACAGCAAAAGCCGGGTGTTGTGGCAGGCGCCTGTAGTCCCAGCTACTTGGTAGGCTGAGGCAAGGGAATAGCCTAAGCCCAGAAGTTGGAGGTTGCTGTGAGCTATGTGACGCCATGGCACTCTACCGAGGGCGATAAAGTGAAAACTTTATCTCTACAACAACAACAAAAAAAGATTTTAAATGGTTACCCACAGATACAGCACTGAGTTCTTTAAGGAATGGTAATCGCTGCTCTTACTACTACTAGATGTGGAGCAAAGCCATTCAATATTTAAATGTTTGAGTATTTTTAAATATTTCAGGTTATGCCACATTTAGACTGATTTATAATCTTATGTGGTCCTTTGGGGTGATTTTGGTTTGTAATACATCTTAGCAATTCAGGAAAGTTAATTGTCTCCTGTTGGTTCCTCTAGTGCAGTATCAGCCGCCATTAGCAAAGCACACTCTGGTGGTGGCAGTAATAGAGATAATAACTACCACTTATCCATCTTAATTGTGTGTTCATGTGCCAGGCATTGTGCTAAACACTCTTGTATGGATGGTGTCATTTACTCTAGGAAACAGCCTTATGAGAGTAGCAGGTGCTGCTATCCCTATTTTACAGATAAGGAAACAGCCTCATCTGGCCAATGTGGCCAAGCCAAGATTCAAATACAGGGAGTTTTGGCTTCTTATTTTATTCTCCTGACCATTACTATATTGTGCTTAGGGTCCTAAACACCCTTTTTGTCTTCCACTTTAGCTTGACGTAGTTTTAGAGACCAATCTGGCAACAATCCGAGTTCTAGAAGCAATACAAAAGAAGCTTTCCCGTTTGTCTGCTGAAGAACAAGCCAAATTTCGCTTGGACAACACCCTTGGGGGTACTTCAGAAGTCATCCATCGAAAAGCACTCCAAAGGATATATGCTGATAAAGCAGCTGACATCATTGATGGTTTGAGAAAGAACCCCTCCATTGCTGTTCCAATTGTCCTTAAAAGGTACCTGAGCAAATATGCCCTCCCTGCTTGAGTGTATTTCGTGACAGATATAGTGTCTCATTAAATAAGGCTCTCATATTCAGTCTAGTTGTCCCAAGAGACCTTTCTCGCCACCCCTAGTCTTTGGAATTCAGGTGCAGAGTGGATTATCTTTTTTTTTTTTTTTCTTCATTTTAGCAGTGTTTAATGAAAGTTGCATACAAGATTATTTTATTCCTGCATCTTCTCAATTGTTTCTTCCTTGTACTTGCCCTTTTCCTTTCCTACTTGGCGAGATTTGGCTTTTCGTTCAAGGATCTTTTTGCAGTCTTTGTCCAGTTTAAGCCTAGTAATAACCACCTTGCTGGGGTGAATGCCCACATGGACAGTTGTGCCATTAGCCTTTTCCTGCTGTACTCACTCAGTGTAGATGACGTATTTCTTCCTGTAAACCTGGACTACTTTGCCAATCTGCTGACCTTTATAATGCCCCCAGACAACCTGAACTTCATCATCTTTTCGGATGGGCATGGATCGAACATTGTACTTCTGTCTCAGCTCTTTGGAAAGAGGGAAAGACATAATCTTCCTGCGAATGTGGGAAGGTGCATTGAAATGTCTTTTGCGGTTCTTGCTTTGGTCCGAAGTCACAAAGGGATTGAACTTCATTTTGGCCGCTGCCTCTCCGGCGATGGCCACAAAAAGGAAGAGAGTTACAGGTTGTTTCCGGTTCTGTATGTTCACCCAGAGTGGATTATCTTATTGGGATTCTGTGTAATCAACTTTAGAGAACAAACCCTGAAGGTTCGTGGTCGAATGCTCTCTATATATGTTTGAGCGGGTATTTTAAAATTTACAAAGAAGAAAGCAACCACCATGTTTCTATCACTTGTGCTAACTGTTGTTAGCATCTTTGTATTTTTTTTTTTTTTTGTAGAGACAGAGTCTCACTTTATCGCTCTGGGTGGAGTGCCGTGACATCACACAGCTCACAGCAAACGCCAACTCCTGGGCTTAGGCGATTCTCTTGCCTCAGCCTCCCAAGTAGCTGGGACTGCAGGCACCCGCCATAATGCTCGGCTGTTTTTCTGTTTTTGTAGTTTGGCCGAGGCCAGGTTTGAACCCGCCACCTTCGGCATATGGGCCAGCCCCCTACTCATTGAGCCACAGGCGCTGCCCCAAGCATCTTTATATTTTAATAAGGAAGATCATTATTTGTCTTTGTAAAATGTGATATATGTTCATTATAAAAAAAGATATGATTTATTATTTTTACCAAAGATGTCTTCTTTTTTGTAATAAGTCCTTGTGGGACTTATTAGATTTAAGTCAGACTTAGGTAGGTATAAAGGGGTTCAATCCACCTAACTCCAGGCATCAAGTAGGCAGCCAGAGACTGGGCTGAGCCACAGTGTCCTCTAAATCCATGTCACTCTTTTGACAATGCTGTGGATCCTTTGCTGAGAGGTAGGGTCTTTCTTGGTATCACCTTGTGAAAATTAGCTAAGAAAGGCTCAGATTTTATTTTTCTTCTCTAATCTTCCCCTCAAGGATTGGCACATATTAACAGTTTCCTCTTCTTGTTGCTAGCACTTAACTTAAATTCTGGCCTTTGACATGTGAATTATTCTTCAGTTCTAGTATTCTTTTTGGATTTTACTATATCCTCTTATGGAATATTAGAATCAGTTGCTCTGATCAGAATTTTTGAGACTGTACTCAGAGAAACATCACTGTGCAAATTCTCTGCTCTTGGGCTTTTGTTTTTCCTCTAACATAGTAAACATTCTCAGAAGTCCTATAGCTAAGAAACTTGTTTAACTTTGTTTTTGCTGCCTAAGAAAGAGAATGCAGTTTTCAAGGAGTTACTGACATCTCAAGGGTATTCTGGGGAATGCTATTTAAGAAATAAGCGTCCTGAGTGGCGCCTATAGCTCATCGAGTAGGGCACCAGCCCCATATACTGAAGGTGGTAGGTTCAAACCTGGCCTCGGCCAAACTGCAAAACAGAAAAATAGCCAGGTGTTGTGGTGGGTGCCTGTAGTCCCAGCTACTCGGGAGGCTGAGGCAAGAGAATCGCCTAAGCCCAGGAGTTGAAGGTTGCTGTGAGCTGTCTGATGCCACGGCACTCTACCGAGGGCAATAATGCAAGACTCTGTCTCTACAAAAAAAAAAAAAGAAAGAAAGAAGTGTTTTAGGGAAGATTTCCAACTTTGAGGTAAATTACTTCCCTGAAGTAAATTCTGAATGAGTCAGTTCCTCATGTAATGGTTCAAGACTGGTCTGATAATACTTAAAATTTCAACAGACCTAGTATAATTTTGACTTTTGAAATAAAGTAAGCCTGGAGTATTTTTCACATCTAAGCCCTCTGAATTACCAAATGTTGTTTCCATTTCCCTTCTCGTCCCACCAGGTTGAAGATGAAAGAAGAAGAATGGCGAGAAGCTCAGAGAGGCTTTAACAAGGTGTGGCGAGAACAAAATGAGAAATACTACTTGAAGTCTCTGGACCACCAGGGGATCAACTTTAAGCAGAATGACACCAAGGTCTTGAGGTCTAAGAGCTTACTCAATGAGATTGAAAGTATCTACGATGAGGTGAGCAGGATTTCTCTATCCATGAAAGGACTCTAGTCATTATGTTCAGCATAGTTTGATTTTTGGAAAATACTTTTGTTATATTTAAGTGAGACTCTCCAAGGCCTGTTCATTCTTACATGCTAACTGTAATAAGTAGGCTTTTCTATTCTTAATTCTACCATTTTTATTTTTTATTTATTTTGAGACAGAGCCTCAAGCTGTCGCCCTGGGTAGACTGCGGGGCATCAAAGCTCACAGCAACTTCCAACTCCTGGTCTCAAGCAATCTCCTGTCTCCGCCTCCCAAGTGGTTGGGACTACTGGTGCCTACCACAACCCCTGGCTATTTTTTTGGTTGCAGCTGTCATTGTTGTTTGGCAGGTCTGGGCTGGATTCAAACCCACCAGTGCAGGGATATGTGGCGGGTGCCGAGCCTTATTTTTTTTGAAACAAGAGTCTTACTTTGTCATCCTTGGTAGAGTGCCATGAGAGCTCACAGCAACCTCAAACTCTTGGGCTCAAGTGACTCTCTTGCCTCAGCCTCCCTCTTGGGACTATAGGTGCCTGCCACAACGCCCACTTGTTTTTAGAGATGAAGTCTTGCTCTGGCTCAGGCTGTGAGCTGAGGCAATCCATCTGCCTCGGCCTTCCAAAGTGTTATTAGGATTATAGGCATGAGCCACCGCACCCAGCCCTAATTCTACCATTTAACCTTTGTACCTAAGCTGTTTTTTGTTTTTTGTTTTTTTTTTTTTGAGACAGAGCCTCAAGTTGTCATCCTGGGTGGAGTGCTATGGCATCACAGCTCACAGCAACCTCCTACTACTGGGCTCAAGCAAGTCTCCTGCCTCTGCCTCCCAAGTAGCTGGGACTACAGGCGCCCGCCACGATGCCTGGCCATTTTTTGGTTGCAGTTGTCATTGTTGTTTGGCGGGCCCGGGTTGTATTCAAACCCACCAGCTCAGGTGTACGTGGCTGGTGCCTTAGCCTCTTGAGCCACAGGCACCGAGCCTGTACCTAAGCTGTTTGACTAATTTACTAATTTATCATCCTGGTTTCAGCTTATACCTCCTTCTTCCCTCTTCCACTTCTCTCCATTTTCCTCAAATACTTTCCAGGTGTCCTCAGACTTTTTAAATAGGGGGTCAATTCACTGTCCCTCAGACTGTTGGAGGGCCAGACTATAGTTTAAAAAAAAAACTACGAACAAATTCCTATGCATACTGCACACATCTTGTTTTGAAGTAAAAAACAAAATGGAAGTAAATACAATTCACACCACCGCATGTGGCCCGCGGGCCATAGTATTTTTTTTTTTTTTTTTTTTTTTCCTGAGACAGGGCCTCAAGCTGTCACCCTGGGTAGAGTGCCGTGGCATTACAGCTCACAGCAACCTCCAATTCCTAGGCCCAAGCGAGTCTCCTGCCTCCGCCTCCCAAGTAGCTGGGACCACAGGCACCCACCACAACGCCCGGCCATTTCTTGGTTGCAGCCATCATTGTTGCTTGGCAGGCCCGGGCTGGATTCGAACCCGCCAGCTCAGGTGTACGTGGCTGGCACCCCAGCCCGTTGAGCCACAGGTGCCGAGCCCGCGGGCCATACTTTGAGGACCCCCAAGACCATCCCAGCTTATTGCACCTTAACAGCTTACCATTAACCCCTAAATTCTTTGTTTTTTGTTTTTTGGTTTTTTTTTGAGACAGAGCCTCAAGCTGTCACCCTGGATAGAGTACTGTGGCATCACAGCTCCCAGCAACCTCCAATTCCTAGGCTCAAGCAAGTCTCTTGCCTCCGCCTCCCAAGTAGCTGGGACCACAGGCGCCCGCCACAACGCCCGGCTATTTGGTTGCAGCCGTCATTGTTGTTTGGCGGGCCCAGGCTGGATTTGAACCCGCCAGCTCAGGTGTACGTGGCTGGCACCTTAGCCTGTTGAGCCATAGGCGCCGAGCCAACCCCTAAATTCTTTGTGAGGCTTGTTTATTAAGCACACTTAACCAGGACTACAAATAGGAGCTAGGATACAAATGTGAATAAGGAATTAATCCTGCTTTCTCTGCTTATAATCTTAGGAGATGGATAGAAACATAAATGCAGGCCTGGCACCTGTGGCTCAACGGGCTAAGGCGCCAGCCACATACACCTGAGCTGGCGGGTTCAAATCCAGCCTGGGCCTGCCAAACAACAATGACGGCTGCAACCAAAAAATGGCCGGGCGTTGTGGCAGGCGCCTGTGGTCCCAGCTACTTGGGAGGTGGAGGCAGGAGACTCGCTTGAGCCCAGGAATTGGAGGTGGCTGTGAGCTATGATGCCACGGCACTCTACCCAGGGTGACAGCTTGAGACTATCTCTCAAAAAAAAAAAAAAAAAAAATTCTTACATTAATGTAATTATCCATGTTTTCCTGATAATGTTATAGCATTACTCTTCACACACCTGAAAAGTATTTAATGTGAATTCCAGACCTCACATCCTATCTTCCATATATTCTAATTTAGGATTTTAAAAGATGATCCCGATTCTGTCCCACTATCCTAAGTAAATTATGAAAATTTATAAGTACCAATATTTTGGCATAAAACCATATATCCCACATTACCCATTTGTTTCTGGAAAAAGCACAAAAACTGTTAAGGTCAGGTCCTAAGTTTTGGATTGGAAAAATATAGCCACTATGGTTTAGAATGGAATGTGCTTCTAGTATAGTTTGGTAGGATTGTCTTTGCTATAGATGGATCATACGATACTTTTGATCTCCTATCAGAGGCAAGAGCAGGCTACAGAAGAGAACTCCGGTGTACCTGTCGGCCCACACCTCTCACTTGCTTATGAAGATAAACAAATACTGGAAGATGCTGCTGCTCTGATTATCCACCATGTGAAGAGGCAGACAGGCATTCAGAAGGAGGACAAATACAAAA
This sequence comes from Arctocebus calabarensis, assembly GCA_963573935.1. Taxonomy (NCBI): domain Eukaryota; kingdom Metazoa; phylum Chordata; class Mammalia; order Primates; family Lorisidae; genus Arctocebus; species Arctocebus calabarensis. The sequence goes on along the minus strand of CAUYON010033208.1, from coordinate 18,298 downwards.
TCAAGCAAATCATGCATCATTTCATTCCAGATCTGCTCTTTGCTCAGAGAGGTGATCTCTCGGATGTGGAAGAAGAGGAAGAAGAGGAAATGGATGTAGATGAGGCTACAGGGGCAGCTAAGAAGCACAATGGTGTTGGGGGCAGTCCCCCTAAGTCCAAGCTAATGTTTAATAACACAGCAGCTCAAAAATTAAGAGGTATGGATGAAGTATACAATCTCTTCTACGTCAATAACAACTGGTATATCTTTATGCGGCTGCACCAGATTCTCTGCTTGAGGCTTCTGCGGATTTGTTCCCAAGCTGAACGACAAATTGAAGAGGAAAACCGAGAGAGAGAGTGGGAACGGGAAGTGCTGGGCATAAAACGCGACAAGAGTGACAGCCCTGCCATCCAGTTACGTCTAAAAGAACCTAGTGAGTTGCTTTTATTATAGGTTTATGGAGGATGTGTGGACCTCAGAACCTAGTTAGACTCAAGATTACTCTTTTGTGAAGAGAGCATAGGCCTTAGACCTCTAGCTGAGTTCTGCAATTTATTTATTGGTTGTGTGGCCTTACTTAAAACTCTTTAAATCTGTTTGTATACAAAATTAATTCTTAAGGGGTACTGCTTGTTGCCTTGCAGAGTTACTTTTTGCAAAGCACCATGTGTGGTACTGTGATCATGGATGATCAGTCAGCAGTTAGGACTGACTTAGTATCAGTTGCCATTAGTTTCCCATATGGCAGGTCTCTGGGTTAGTGCAAAGTCCAAGGACAAACAGGAACTAAAATGTCACAGTCATTCCATTCCACGACAGAACATAAATTCCTGCTTATCCATGGCTAAGACAGATGAAAATTGTTTATGTGTTTGGACAGGACTTCTGTTTAACCAATGAGGTTCATTGGCTCATAGCTAATAAGTAGAAACAGTTATGGAAAGGAGATTGGAACTCTAGAGATGATGTGAGACACAGTAGAAAAGGATGAACAGGAATGAAGATAGAGAACTCAGGAACAGGAATGTAAGTGTGGGTTAAGGAAACCATCATTTACAGTAAGTAATTCTGTGCTACTTCTAGATGACAGTTCAGTTCATAAATTAGGTACTTGAACTGTGAAGGAAGAGCTGTTTCATGAAGTCTTTCTTCGGGGCTCTTGAGGAAATAGCCAATCTGAGGAGTGTATCTTTTTTCTTTTTATTTTTTTAAAGTTTAGCTTATGTAGAAAGCGCATGTGGCCCTAGCTGCCTATCTCTTTGAGCTTATGACACTGAAAATTAATTCTAAATAAAAGCCCTTGTCTGGGTTAATTCTAGCTTGAAAGACACAAATTGTATACCTCTTTTCGGTGATTCCATCTTCTTGGGTAGAAATTAAGAGATAAAATGGCCTAATTTTGGCTTCATTACTGACTTGACCTGGTTTGAAGTTTACAGAATTTGGTCTTGGGTGATAATGCCAACCCTCACCCTGATCATAGCTTGTGTACATAGTATATGGTTTGGAGTCAAGGCTTTATTCTGGCATAAGACATTTTTCATAGTCACAGCATATTTCAGAGGCTCATATCTATTCTGTGGGACTGAACAAAGTGATACTCTGTGATGAATGCAAGCTGGTTGCTTATTTTAAACAGTAGTTTCCCTGTTGTCCTGTCTTTAGTGATTCTGTCGTACTTCAGATAAATGGAGATAGTCTCAGTTTTGCTCTTAGCCTCTGTCCGCAGTACAGACAGGTAACCAGCTAGTTGATACATTTTTAATAATTTTCTTTCAGCAAATTTTTATTGAGGTGCAACATATATAAAATATACAAGACAGAATTGTACAGCTCAGTGAATTTTTACAGCATAAACCCACCTGTGTTCAAAACCCAGAGCAAGAAACCTAGAGGAGACGGGCACTGCAGCAGTGTACCTATCTGCTACTTGGGGGGGCTACAACAGAAAGATGCTTAAAGCCAGCCTGGATGACATAGTAAGACCCTGTCTTAAGAAGTCCAGGTTCCATGGCTCTCACCTCTAATCCCAGCACTTTGGGAGGCCAGGGCAGGGGAATCACTTAAGACCAGGAGTTTAAGACCAGCCTGGGCAATACAGCCAGACCCGCTCTTTAAAAAGTTTTTTTCTTTTTTTTAAAGAAATACCTAGGTATGGTGTCCTGCCTGTAGTACTAGGTAGCTACTCAGACGTTTGCAGTGAAAGGGTTGCTTGAGCCCAGGAATTCAAGGCTGCACCAAGTTACGACTGCACCACTGTGCTCCATCATGAGCAACAAAATGAGACCTTATGTCTTTCAAAAAGAAAAAAGACCCAGAACATAACCAGTACCCCAATAGCCTTCTACCACTATCTTGATTTCTGACACTAGAGATTAGATCTGGCTGTTTTTGAACTTTATATAAATGAATCTTATTTTAGTAAGCCAAAGGCAGGACTCTTTCACCATTCCTTGTGCCCTCTGCTAGTTGCCAGTTGTCTCCTTAACAACTGATAAGATTTATTTTAGCTAGTGGTTGAAATGAATCATGTATAGCAAGTACAGATCACTTAATGCAATTTGTGAAGTACAGTGTTGCAAATCCATTTTTAAATGAAAGGACTTTGACAAATGCAGATTACTTTATTATTCATACAGGATTTAATTTGCACAGCTATTTTTTTCTTTTTGAGAGGTTTCCCAGCTCTAGAGTATGGCTGTGTCTGCCTTTTCTAATATGCACTTTATGCTTCATTGAAATAGCTATAGGAGCAAGTGACCCATGTAAAGAATGCTCTTGTACAGGCTAAAAGATCAGGTTCCCCTCTCAGCAGAGGAGCAAACAACTTTTTGAAGGACTAGCTTCCCTGGGATATTTTCTTCTAGCATGGATAGTCAAAATGGTAGAAGTTGCAGAGTCACTTTTCCTCTGACAGGCAGCGCTAGTGATTGTAGGTTTCATCTGTCCTGTCAGGTTTCATCTGTCCATAGTGGATTGAATACCTAGTATTCTTTCAGATGTCATTTAGGCTAGCTGTAGTGTTGCCTGCACTCTAGCTTCCTCCTTTTCTTAGTAGGGTAAGACCTCACCTATCCCATCTCTCCCACAGTGGATGTTGATGTAGAAGATTATTACCCAGCATTCCTGGACATGGTGCGGAGCCTGCTGGATGGCAACATAGACTCATCACAGTATGAAGATTCCCTGAGAGAGATGTTCACCATTCATGCCTACATTGCCTTTACCATGGACAAACTGATCCAGAGCATTGTCAGACAGGTGAGGGCATACTGGAGCTAGAGTGAATCTGGGAAGAAGTCCTTACTTGACAGTGGATCGGGGAAAGAATTTCTATTAGAAAAGAAAGGCAGTTTTCTCCTTTAACAGTGTTTATGAGCATATCATTCTAAACACAGGAAGAGGGAGTTAATGTGATGTCGTTATTTCTCATGTTAACAAAATGGGAGTGTTACAGCCACATAATTGGCTCCTTTACTTTTTTTGTTGTGTCCTAAACGAGAGCCTACCCTCAGACCCTTTCTTGTGGGCTGTCTGTGGGCAGTACAATGACCCCAGCTCTCTGCCCTGTTGGCCCATATGTTAACCTCGTCTGCCAGGATGAGCACACAGTGTGTAACATTTCTTCTTCCATAGGAGTTGTTATTCTATACATTTGCTTTGTTTAATATTTGAAATTCTTATGAGAAAGGTTTTATATAAATCTTTTATAGTACTTTGCCCACCTCACTCTTTTGAGTTTCCCTCTCAGAACATTTTGGTTGGTTCTTTGTGTTTTTCCTGTTGCACCCTGGGAGGTTCTAAATATATTGTCTTTACAACAGCGGTATCTTTTTAACAAATAGCTTGTAACACATGGGTTTCTAATCCTCAGACTTGAATTCTGAACTCACAAAGGGATCAGAGTCCATTATTGGAGTGCTACTTTTTTGTTGTTGTTGTTTTGAGACCCAGTTTTACCTTTGTTTTATTACAAGTCTCCAATAAGGCTTTCTTTTTTCTTTTCAACATCCTGTTCTGCAGCTTCCTTGGCTCTTTTTGCCCACATGCTGAAGAGCTTGGGCATGACACAGGCCACATGAAACCTTGAAGTTCTTTTCTTCCTCACTGAAGGTTGTGACTTTCTCCCTGTAGATATCCTGTGTGGGCAATGCCCTGTTAGCTTGGGTGGCCAGTTGGAATTACCTTCTCTTGGGGGACTTCCTGAAGCAGAGGATGAGTATGGAGCAGTACTCTCTCAGCTGCTGAACATTGGTCTCCAAGGACTCAGTGGACTTGTTTTTGAGTCTGTAGAAATACCAATGGTCCAGGCCACCTTCTGTCAATGCCAGCCACCCTTAACTCTTCTGTGGTGAAGCCCTTGTCAGCTTGTACTTTGGTGTGACACCTCACTGTGGAATACCTCACTCTGGGTCAGATGGGTTCAGATACAAGGACAGTGCAATGTGGCATGCTTTGGGAGGCCTTGTGGTTCCTGGTGGCTAAACCATGTGGCTATATAACTGCTGCTAGTCCTCATAAAGTGGAACTTCAGGTTGATGCCATTCCAGGTGAGTGCCATGGTTGCCTACAGCCCTTCTCCATAGAATAGCTGATAGGAAAGGTGGTAGAGTGCCGTGGCATCATAGCTCACAGCAACCTCCAACTCTTGGGCTCAAGTGATTGGCCTGCCACAACACCCAGCTATTTTTGGTTGCAGTCGTCATTGTTGTTTGGCGGGCCCGGGCTGGATTCGAACCCGCCAGCTTAGGTGTATGTGGCTGGCACCTTAGCTGCTTGAGCCACAGGCACCGAGCCTGTACTACTTTTTAAAAGCAAAAACTTGTAAAAACCAAATTCTAATTCTAGTGTTCACACTGCCAGTATGGAAAGGAAAAGCTAGTTAGTGTTCTCTTGGGCCGTATGTTGAGTCCTTTCAAAAGTGCCCATGCCTTTGCCTTAGTTTTAGATGGATGCACGCCTCTCTATCCCTCCCACAGTATCTACTAAGGATTGAGGAGGAGTACTTCACCATAAATGAATCTTGGCATCTCAGGGAAAGTTGTAAGGCAAATAGTTTATCCCTAAAAGTCAGCTCTTAGGCCTTCTCATAAGGGGTCTAGATCCTGGCTTTCAGAAATCATTACACACTACCCTCAATGAATCCCCAACAATATAAAAAAAGAAAGAAAGAAATCATTACACAGATAGAGTCAGCAGTAGACATAAAAAAATTTTTTTTTTTTTTTTGGTTGTTGTTGTTGTAATTGTCATTGTTGTTTGGTGAGCTGGGTTTGAACCCACCAACTCCGGTGTATATGGCTGGTGTCTTAGCTGCTGAGCCACAAGGCACCAAGCCAGTAGATATAAGTTTTTAGAGACTAATCTCTGTTAACTTCTCCTAAATTTGTATAAAATAGAGATTCCAGTTACCCTGTGCTTAAGTAGTTTTGGCTCATAAGTTTGCTGCTGTTACAAAGTCTTCCATGTCACCAGCACGGCTTTTTTTTTTTTGAGACAGTCTTTCTTTTGTCATCTTCAGTAGAGTGCTGTGGCATCATATCTCATAGCAACCTCAAACTCTTGGGCTCAAGCGATTCTTTTGCCTCAGCCTCCTGAGTAGCTGAGAGTACAGGTGCCTGCCACAACACCCAGCTATTTTTAAAGACAGGGTCTTGCTCTTGCTCAGGCTATTCTCGAACTTGAGAGGTTAAGCAATAAACCTGCCTTGGCTTCTCAGAATGCTAGGATTATAGCATGAGCCACCGTGCCTGGCTGCAAGCACGGCCTTCAAAGAACTCTAATAGGCAGAGCAGGATGGCTCATATCTATAACCCTAGCACTCTGGGAGGTCAAGATTGGAGGATCACTTGAGTCCAGGAGTTCCAGACCAGCCAGAGCAAAGCAAGACCCCGTCGCTACTAAAAATAGATTAGCTGGGTGTGGGGGCATACACCTATAGTCATCCCAGCTATTTGGGAGGCTGACACAAGAGGCCCACTTGAGCCCAGGAGTTAGAGGTTACTGTGTGCTAGATTGATGCCCTGACACTCTAGCCCAGGCAACAGAAACTCTGTTTCAAGAAAAAGTAGTCCAATAAAACATGTTTCATAAGCCTGAGGTTGGTTTTTTAAATAAAAGATACAATTAGTTCATTTACTAGAGCATCTAGTTAGGATTTTGAGTCAGTAATATATATGATCTCAACTCTTTTTTTTCATAGAAACAGGTTTCATCCAGAAAACCCAGAATCATTAATGTTTTAAAACATGTCCCAGCTTCCCATCTTAAACTCCTTCAGTTGGAGGCATCTCTTCTCTCATTCTCCTCAATTCATTTGGTATTCCCCACAGACTTTATTACGGACTGGGAGTAGAACATATATTTCCAAGTCAAAGCCATACATTTAGTTTACCTTTTCCAGGCTGATTTAAGAGGGATTCATTTTGAGAACAGAATAGTCCATGTCATAGACATCTATGTACAGAACTCAAAATATGGCCATACCATGTTAAGACCGAGCTACAGGCTCAGTGCCTGTGGCTCAACGGGCTAAGGCGCCAGCCATGAACACCTGAGCTGGCGGGTTCGAATCCAGCCCTGGCCTGCCAAACAACAATGATGGCTACAACCAAAAAAAAAAAAATAGCCGGCTGTTGTGGCGGGTGCCTGTAGTCCCAGCTACTTGGGAGGCAGAGGCAGGAGACTCGCTTGAGCCCAGGAGTTGGAGGTTGCTGTGAGCTGTGATGCCACCGCACTCTATCCAGGGTGACAACTTGAGGCTCTGTCTCAAAAAAAAAAAAAAAAGACTGAGCTACAAATTTTATTCTCTCTCCTGCATGCCTTCATTCTAGACTTGTACTCCATTGCTGTGCATCTCTCTTCACATGACACCTACTCCAGGCTTTTCCAGCCCTTGAAGGCTTTGGTTTGCCACAATGGTGTCTCTGGCCCCAGCATTACTTGGCTTTTCTGTACAGATGCTCCTCTAATAAAAATCTCCCAGATACTTCTGTGTGTCATTACAAATTAGCAGGAGAGAAAATCTCACCGGCCAGGCATGGGGCGGGTCTTGCCTGATTGTCCCAGACTTATAGTGCTGCCCTTCCTACAGACTCAGGAAGGGGCCAGATACCTAAAAAGAAGATGTGAGTGAGGAGTCACTGACATAAGTCTACTTTGATAAGAAAATGTGAAGCAGGAGAATTCTCTACATAGTAGAGATCATGCTTTGGGTATACTTGTTTTCCCTTAAACACTATGTTTTAAGCTTTTCCCTGTTGTCAAGTCATCAAAGGGGGTATTTTAATGGTTGTATCTGAATCCATTTGATTCTAATTTATTTAACCTTTGCAGTTGCTGGAGCCCTTTCTACCACCCACAGGTCACTTACCCTTCTGACCTTGCCCTGTGTCCAATTATCTACTAATACACATAATTGTCATTGAACACTTTAATTTTAAAAATAAGTAGTTGTCATAGTTACACTTCACAAAGAACGTACTGGCTCAGTACCTGTAGCTCAGCGGCTAGGGTGCCAGCCACATACACTGGAGCTGGTGGGTTCGAACCCAGCCTGGGCCTGCCAAACAACAATGACAACTACAACCAAAAAATAGTGGGGCATTGTGGTGGGCGTCTATAGTCCCAGCTACTTGGGAGGCAGAGGCAAGAGAATCACTTAAGCCCCAAAGGTTGCTGTGAGCTGTGATGCGACAGTACTCTACCAAAGGCAACATAGTGAGACTGTGTCTCAAAAAAGAAAAGAATGTACCTTCCTGAAAGTAGGATGGCTTGGTGGTTATGAGAATTTTAAAGCAAACTAGACAAATGGATACTAAAATTAATGTGTTAGTTTCATTTGTGGGAATTTTTGCTTCAAATAGAAATACCATATGACCTATGAGAACAGGACTTCATTCCCTATGAACTGAAAGGTTCAACTTTCTAGTCAGGTAGTTAAATAAATTCTCATAAAAGTTATCAATTGTGACCTAGCATTGCATGCCTGGCCTATATTGAAAGTGAGTTACTGTAGGGCGGCGCCTGTGGCTCAGCAGGTAGGGCGCTGGCCCCATATACAGAGGGCGGCATGTTTGAACCTCGCCCTGGCCAAACTGCATCAAAAAATAACTGTGTGTTGTGGTGGGCACCTGTAATCCCAGCTACTCGGGAGGCTGAGGCAAGAGAATCACCCAAGCCCTGGAGTTGGAGGGTGCTGTGAGCTGTGACACCACGGCACTGAACCGAGGGTGATAAAGTGAAGAGACTCTAAAAGAAAAAAACAAAGAAAGTGAGTTACTTTGTCAGAGTGAAATGGCTCACTCTGTAATCCTAACATTCTGGGAGGCTGAGGTGGGAGGATCACTTGTGCTCAGGAGTTCATGTCTACCCTGAGAAGGGGGAACCCCGTCTCTACTAAAAATAGAAAAAATTAGCCCAGCTTTGTGGCGGGTACCTGTAGTCCCAGCTACTCAGGAGGCTGAGGCAGAGGATTGCTTAAGCCCAAGGGTTTGGGGTTACCGTGAACTAAGCTGACACTCCTGCTCTCCAGTCCACTGTGGGCAACATGACATGGACCTACCTTTGCTTTTGTGGTTTTCTAAGGCCCCTCTGCACCCTAGCTTACACAGTGAGTTTTCTCAGCTAACATGAATCTGTCTCATAACAGCACATACCCTGCCTCTTCAGCCTGTTTCCCAGGGTAGTTGTGAGGATCCAATGAGCCATGTAAATTTACAGATCCTTAGACTTTTAAGTGACCCATTAACTTAAGTTATCTCAGTGATATGGTTGACAATCTTGGCTTGGTTAGTCTCCAAGAAAATAACAATGGTTTGTGTGATTGATTTTCTAAAATTACCAGCCCCCCAAAAAATCCTTTTTTCAGGCTCAGCGCCTGTGGCTTAACGGGCTAGGGCGCCAGCCATGTACATCTGAGCTGGGAGGTTCAAATCCAGCCCGGCCCGCAAAACAACAATGATGGCTGCAACCAAAAAATGGACGGGCGCCTATAGTCCCAGCTACTTGGGAGGTGGAGGCAGGAGACTCGCTTGAGCCCAGGAATTGGAGGTTGCTGTGAGCTGTGATACCACGGCACTCTATCCTGGGTGACAGCTTGAGGCTCTGTCTCAAAAAAAAAAAAATTCTTTTTTGAGTTGAATGACTGAATCAAAGGAAGGTATAACAGGAAAAAATAGTTTCTTGATTCACTAACAACTTCCCTCCACTTGATTCCAGCTGCAGCACATTGTAAGTGATGAGATATGTGTGCAGGTGACTGACCTTTACCTGGCAGAAAACAATAATGGGGCCACCGGAGGCCAGCTGAATACACAGACTTCAAGGAGCCTCCTGGAGTCAACGTATCAGCGGAAAGCTGAGCAGCTTATGTCAGATGAGAATTGCTTTAAGGTGAGAGAGTTGTTCATGTAGCCAGAGACCTTGCTGGTGTAAATTGTTAGGATTCTGTAAACTAAGAGTTAAAGCCAGGGTTCTTTGACCCAGTGATACCACTCCTGAAACTTTTCAAGAGTTCTTATGAGCTCATCAGAGGAAATATAAAGAACTCGGAAAAGTGGAAGTAGGTATCTTTCCTGCCTTTTAAAAAAGTTGGTTGTTGTCAGCTCGGCGCCTGTGGCTCAAGGGCTAAGGCACCAGCCACATACATACCTGAGCTGGTGGGTTCAAATCCAGCCCCAGCCTGCCACACAACAATTGATGGCTGCAATCTAAAAATTGCCGGGCATTATGGCAAGCATCTGTAGTCCCAGCTACATGGGAGGCGGAGGCAGGAGAATGGCTTGAGCCCAGGATTTGGAAGTTCCTGTGAGCTGTAATGCCACAGCACTCTACCCAGGGCGACAGCTTGAGGCTCAGAGTCAAAAAAAAAAAAAGTTGGTTATTATTTATGATTTTTACAATTTTATATTCTCTTTTTCCCTGAACATTTTTTGTATTATAATGCTTTATAATTTTTATTGTTGAAAAAATGTTTGTGCAGGCCAGGTGTGGTGGCTCGTGCCTGTAATCTTAGCACTCTGGGGGGACGAGGCGAGTGGATTGCCTGAGCTCAGGCATTCAAGGCCAGTGAGAAACCTCTGTCTCTAAAAAATAGCCAGGTGTTGTGGCAGGTGCCTGTAGTCCCAGCTACTTGGAAGGCTGAGGCAAGAGGATCACTTGAGCTGAAGAGTTTGAGGTTGTTTGTCGCATTCTACCATGGGTGACAAAATTAGGCTGTCTCAAAAAAAAAAAAAAAAGTTTATGCATGAAATCTGCAGTCATAATAAAAAAAGAAAATGCAGGCCAGGCAAGATGGCTCACTCCTTTAATCATAGCACTTTGGGGGGCTGATGCAGGAGGATTGCCTGAGGCCAGGAATTTAAGACCAGCCTGAGCAACATAGTGAGATCCTAGCTATACTAAAAAGTTAAAATTAAATAAATAGCTGGACATGGTGGCATTCGCCTATAGTCCTACTACCTAGGAGGCTGAGGCAGGAGTATTGCTTAAGCCCAAGAGTTTGAGGTTACTGTGACTTATACTATTGCTCCAGCCTTGGTGACAGCCATACCCTATCTCCAAAAAAAGAAAAAGTAAATAAACATAACAATTAATCTTTTTTTTTAATCTTCCTACCCCACTTGGCTAGACTTTCTTGAAGACATATTTTCAAAGAGATTACAGAGCAAAATGTTTAACTTAATTTTGCTGAACTTAGCAAAGCCTCGGGTCTTCAACTCTTTTGGTTTTGTGTGTGTGTGTGTTGTTGTTTTTTGGGTTTTTTTGGCAGTTTTTGGCCGGGGCTGGGTTTGAACCCACCACTTCCGGTATATGGGGCTGGTGCCCTACTCCTTGAGCCACAGGCACTGCCCAACTCCTTTTTTTTAAATGGATATTTAATAGTATAGAGAATTAATGCTTATATACTATTGCTGAGCATTTAGCCTGTTTCCAGTTTTTCAGCATTATAATGGCTATTATAAAAGCAGATTGTTGGGAACAATCCAGATGTCCACCCCACTGTGGGGATTGGTTAAGGAAAACCTGTTATGAATACTGGATGGCATATTTTGCAATTCTTACAAGTAAATTATAAAAATGCAGGGGTTTTCCCCCTCTCACATTTATGTTAGAAGTAACTGTGTGTGTGTGTGTATTATGTTCTTGTTATGTTGAAAATTTTTCTAACATAGGAATGTTTAAATCTTTTTTTTTTTTTTGAGACAGAGCCTCAAGCTGTCCCTCTGGATAGAGTGCTTTGCCATCACAGCTCACAGCAACCTCCAATTCCTGGGCTCAAGCGAGTCTCTTGCCTCTGCCTCCCAAGTAGCTTGGACTACAGGCACCTGCCACAACACCCGGCCATTTTTTGGTTGCAGCCGTCATTGTTGTTTAGCGGGCCTGGGCTGGATTAACCTGCCAGCTTAGGTGTACGTGGCTGTCGCCTTAGCCAGTTGAGCCACAGGCGCCAAGTCTTAAATCTTCTTTAAAACAACACTGAGAGCCAGATCTTGCATCTGGTACTGTGTCCTTATTAACTAGTGAGGGGCTTTGAGAATCACAACTCTCTGAATTTTAGTTTTCTCCCTGTGTAAAATGAAAAAGGTTGAAATAAATCTCAGTTTTGGCTCGGCACCTGTGGCTCAACAGGCTAAGACGCCAGCCACGTACACCTGAGCTGGCAGGTTCGAATCCAGCCCAGGATTCTCAAGGGGAGATCTTTGTGCCATCACTGTTGATAGTTTTATGCAAAATATGGTGCATTTGCCTTTATCAGTGTGTTGCTTTAAAGTATGAATTTTTAAGAAATATAACATTAGCAGAACTCAATTTTAAGAATTGCAAAGCTGGGCCCAGTGGCTCATGCTATAACCCTAGCACTTTGGGAAGGCGAGGCAGGGGGATTGCCTGAGCAAGAGTGAGACACACACACCCCCAACCCCGTCTCTAAAAAAATAGCTGGGTGTTGCAGCAGGCGCCTGTAATCTCAGCTACTTGAGGCTGAGGCAAAAGAATCAAGTAAGCCCAAGAGTTTGAGGTTGCTGTGAGCTGTGACACCACAGCACTCTACCCAGGAAAACATGGTGAGAGTTTGCGGTATGAGGTCTTTAAAAAAAAAAAAAAAAAAAAAAGGCTCGGCGCCTGTGGCTCAACGGGCTAAGGCACCAGCCATGTACACCTGAGCTGGCGGGTTCGAATCCAGTCCGAGCCCGCCAAACAACAATGACAACCAAAAAATGGCTGGGCATTGTGGCGGGCGCCTGTAGTCCCAGCTACTTGGGAGGCAGAGGCAAGAGACTCACTCAAGCCCAGGAATTGGAGGTTGCTGTGAGCTGTGATGCCACAGCACTCTACCCAGGGTGACAGATTGAGGCTCTGTCTCCAAAAAAAAAAAAAAAGCACTTAGTAACATATTCTTATTTTTTTGCTCCTTATTTCAACGCATATTTAGATTTCTTCTATAGTCTTCTTTGCAGTATAAATGTAAATTGTTCATCTTCATTGTATCTGATGTTTTCCACTTAACTTTGGTATGAAGTTTTCTTTATTTTTCCTCTATCTAGATTTGTTTATATCTTTATATTAAGTCCTACTATCAGTTGAAAAGGCATTGACATTTTGGGGCTCTGGCTACATATGCCATATTTCTAATAAAAAGAATACTTGTTTTTAAAAGCACTCTTTACTGGCATTGATTATTGTTTTATTAAAGACTCTTGAAACAGGGTACTTTTTGTTCTAAGATATTTCATTTTACTGGTGGCAACAATGGACTTTGCTTTTTTTAATCACTGGCTTTTGTGTATTTTCCTCATCTCTTCAATTGGAGCAAAGTTTTATAACTTTTGCCCCTTCATCTCCAACCCGAGAAGATAGGTTATAGCTTTGGAAATGGTCTTTTGTTTACACTCAGGTTTTCTTATTTGCAGCTTATGTTTGTTCAGAGCCAAGGCCAGGTTCAGTTGACCATTGAGCTTCTGGACACAGAAGAGGAAAATTCCGATGACCCTGTGGAAGCAGAGGTATGGGCAAGTACACACAGAGCCCTTATATCCAGCAGAGCTGAGGAGTCTTGATCGTTTGCCCAGTCACCCTCTCTAAGGCCCATCTACCTTAGGCCTGTTTAAGGATCAGAACCAGGATGCTTAAAGTATGGATCATTCCAGACACATCTTCCACTGAATAGAAGGGCTGCCTGGGTATAAATGGGGACTCATCTTTCATTCAGAGGAAGTTTTGTGATTGGCTGCTTTCTAGCTTTTTCCTAATATAAGAAACAACAACTGAGGTGCCATCTTCCCAGTGTCATCTTAATCCTTTGAGTCATGTTTCATTTTTATTGGGCAGACAAAGCTAGGAGTTCTCGGCCCACAGAGTAGATGGAGAAATGTAATTATCATAGTTGAGTCTCGTGGGCCATATGTATGATGTCAGGAGGACATGCAGGGAGACTAATGTGAATATTGACTTGTGGTTGCCAAATGTTTCAATTGTTTTTCTCTAAGAGATGCCAGAACTCCATATTTTCAAGTGAAGAATCCATTCGCCACTGTATATTCTATTCTTTAACAAAGGCTTCTGTGAGGAAATAAAATTTGTCAGTGAGCCTTCTAACCACGTATGACTTATGATAACCTGTGCATCTCACAGAAAGCTGTGGTATTGCTGGCTAACAGAATTTTTAATCTGTTTTCCAATATCACACAACAAGCATGTCATTATGGAAAGGGACTTCATCGATCTTAATTTATTGGTTTTAGACATTTTAGTCAGGATTTACTGCAGTAACCGATGAGGATGAAGCTTGGTTTTGTGGTCTCTCTCCACTTCTGTTTTGTGTTTACCGTCCTAGCGCTGGTCAGACTATGTGGAGCGATACATGAATTCTGATACTACCTCTCCTGAACTTCGAGAACATTTGGCACAGAAACCAGTATTTCTGCCAAGGTAAGTGAGCTGAGTCACTTGTCAGCATTATATATAATACTTGTGCACAGTTGAGGAATGGAGAATTGAAAGACTTTCTGATTCTTGGTTATCACTTATTCTGTTCATTTGTTCTATCTGCTGAGGATACTATTTCAAGGTCTATATGACTGTTATTACATGTGTTTACCTGGAGCATGGGTCGAAGCATCAGGGAAATGAGAGTTTTAGGGAAATCTGCAGTTACTTCACTACATTGGATGTGAATGAATACAGGTTCACAGGATACAGCATGTAGTCATACCTATAACTGATTTATTTACAGCAAAAGAGTCTCTCCCAGTGGAGTCACACAGGATGCTCTAATTCTTCCAACAAGAAGTTGTGACAACACATATGAAATACTGTCTACCAGGGAGGCTCATTAGAGACTGTGCCACGTTTTATTTTGTTTTGAGACAAAGTCTCACACTATCCCCTGGGTAGAGTGCTGCAGCTTTATAGCTCACAGTAACCTCAAACTCTTGGGCTCAAGCAATCCTCTTGCATCAGCCTCCCTAGTAGCTGGGACTACACAACACCCAGCTAGTTTTTTGGGGTTTTTTTGTTTGTTTTTGTAGAGACAATCTCACTTTATCGCCTGATAGATTGCTGTGGTGTCACAGCTCACAGCAACCTCCAACTCCTGACCTTAGGCAATTCTCTTGCCTCAGCCTTCCGAGTAGCTGGGACTACAGCCACCTGTCACAACACCCGGCTATTTTTTGTTGTTGCAGTTTGTCCAGGGCCAAGTTTGAACTCGCCACCCTCATTATATGGGGCCGGTACCCTACCCACTGAGCCACAGGCACCGCCCTAGTTTTTGTATTTTTAGTAGAGATGGGGTCTTTTGCTCAGGTTGGTCTCAGACTCCTGAACTCAGACAGTCCACCTGCCTCAACCTCCCAGAGTGCTAGGATTATAGGCGTGAGCCACCTTGCTTAACCTGTACCAGGGTTTTTATGGCATTCTGGTCATATAGGTACTCTGTGCCTAATATGTACCAAAATTCCAAACTCTCAGAAGGAAAGCAAGTTTTCAACATAAGCGATAGTTGGTACAGTTTAGGTACAGTGAGCTATTAACATGATTTAGAGAAAAGTAGAAACTTTCCCAACATTCAAGATCTCAGACCCAAGCCAAAGGCCAGTCTTTTTTTGTTTGTTGGTTTGCTTTTTTATACAGACAATCTCACTTTATCGCCCTTGGTACAGTGCCGTGATGTCACACAGCTCACAGCAACTTCCAACTCCTGGGCTTAGGCAATTCTCTTGCCTCAGCCTCCCAAGTAGCTGGGACCATAGGCGCCCGCCACAACACCTAGCTATTTTTTTGTTACAGTTCGCCGGGGCTGGGTTTGAACCTGCCACCCTTGGTATATGGGGCCGGTGCCCTACTCACTGAGCCACAGGTGTCGCCCAAGGGCCAGTCTTATAAAGCAGGTCTTTCAAAGGATAGCAGTCTTAGACCTGCTATGTCAACATTTTCTTCCTTCTTATTTTGAGACAGGGTTCTGAGTATAATCATATTGTCATAGCTCACCGCAACCTCAAACTTCTAGGCTCAAGCAGTCCTCCTGTCTCCTAAATAGCTGAGTCTACAAGCATGTGCCACCTTTCTTGGCTAATTTTTCTATTTTTTGTAGAGATGAGGTCTTGCTATATTGCTCAGGCTGATCTCAAACTCCTGGCCTCAAGCAGTCATTCTACCTTGGCCTCTCAGAGTGTTAACATTACAGGGACCCTACCTATTAACTTTTTTCTGCACAGAGTTTAAAAAAATTTCCCCCATATACAGGCAAATTGTAATGCTGGCCCTCTTGATATGAAAACAAATTTCAGAAATAAAAACTAGGTAAAGTGACTTTGTTCCTTCCTGAAAGTTTAGAACTGAAATCTCATGTCTTAACATTTCCAAAATGATATCTTTCTGGTATTATTAGACTTAATTCCCTAATGAGAACGTGGAGAAATGGTACCTGCAAAGACCTTGCAGATTCTCCAGTCATGCATTCATTCATTTAACAGATTTCAAATAGTCGCTCTGTGTCAAGGCCCCCTCACAACAAAACAGACATAGTCTACAATTAGGTGTGGCCTACAAACCAGTTGTGGATTTTGTGAGGACTTTTTTGCTTATCTGTGGTAGTGGATGTCATGAAATTTAAGCACAGAATTTTTTATTTTTTTATTTTATGTATTTATTTTTTGCTTGTTAGCTTTTGTTAGTGTTTGTGTATTTAATGGCTGGCCCAAGACAGCCCTTCTTCTGGTGTGGTTCAGAGAAGCCAAAAGGTTGAACACCCCTTTGACAATTATGGTAAACATATATACTATTAATTATTTCTCACCAGATTGGCAGAGTTCTAAAAAGATTTATAATATGTATTGCAGAACATGTTGGGGGCATTCTAATATATTATAAGAAAATAAATTGATACAATCATTCTGAGGATAGGGCAGTTAAAATGCATGGAATGTTCACCCTAGAACGTCAGTGTCTAATGATTTGTCTTTAAGATTCTCAGTCTTTTTGGCCTTGAGACCTACTATTCTCTAAGAAAGCTTGAGTATTCCAGGACAGCGCCTGTGGCTCAAAGGAGTAGGGTGGTAGCCCCATATGCTGGAGGTGGTGGGAAACTCCAAAAAAATAAAGCTTGAGTATTCCAGAAACCTTTTATTTATGTGGCTTGTACTAGTAATATTTTTCATGTTAAAAATTAAAGTGGGGCAGCACCTGTGGCTCATTGATTTTGGCACTGGCCTTATATACCGAAGGTGGCTGGTTCAAACCCAGCCTCAGGCGAACTGCAAAACAGAAAATAGCCTGGCATTGTGGCAGGCACCTGTAGTCTCACCCACTTGGGAGGCTGAGGCAAGAGAATCGCCTAAGCCCAGGAGTTGGAGGTTGCTGTGAGCTGTGTGACACCACAGCACTCTACCGAGGGCAATAAGGTGAGACTCTGTCTCTATAAAAAAAAAATTAAAGCTGAATTGGTAACTGTGGAAATTTTTCTTTGATATAACAAGAAAACTATCAGTGGTAATTGGTAGGTGTTTTTTTTGTTTGTTTTTGTTTTTGTTTTGGTAGAGACAGAGTCTCACTTTATCACCCTCGGTAGAGTGCCGTGGCGTCACACAGCTCATAGCAACCTCCAACTTTTGGGCTTATGCTATTCTCTTGCCTCAGCCTCCTGAGTAGCTGGGACTACAGGCGCCCACAACACCCAGCTATATTTTTGTTTTGCTGTTCCACCAGGGCCGTGTTTGAACCCACCACCCTGCCACAGGCGCCACCCAGTAGTTGGTAGTTTTTAAAAGGTTACTTGTAATATCAATCCAAATATCAATGAATTTTTCATTTAGTTGTCAAAATCCATTGGTTTATCTTGTACTTCAAGTGAATCTTTTTTCATCCATAATTTTGTAACTTGATGCAGTTGGTTATTTCAAAACTAGCTCACTTAAGGGCAGGCAAGCTGGCTCATTCCTGTAATCCCAGCACTCTAGGAGGCTGAGGCGGGTGGATTCAGATCACAGTTTCAAGACCAGCTCCAAGCCAGAGCAAGACCTCATCTCTCAAAATAGCTAGGTATTGTTTTGGGCACCTGTAGTTCCAACTACTTAGGAGCCCAAGAGTTTGAGGTTTCTGTGAGCTATGAGGCCATGGCACTGTCCTCTCTTCCATAGCAGCAAAGTCAGACTCTGTCTCAAAAAAAAAAAAAAAAAACCCTACCTCACTTAAACCATGAATATCAACACATTTTACAATGCCCCCCCCCTCCAGAATATCACCATTGTTCTTATCAAACACTTCTTCAAGTATTGGGAACCTGTCAAGCTCAGGTTGGTGGAACCCAGCTTTACCAGAATTCCTATTTTTGTTTGAAAATTTAAATCTTACTAATGGCAACACTGTTTACCTTGAAGTGATAGGTCCCTTGTTCATTTTTGAGAAATTACCTGCCAATTCTTGGCCAAAGCTAAATTGAGCCAGGCATTCTTTCAGGTACAAATGGTGATCCATTTACAACCCAAGCAATTGCTCAAGTGCTTTTCTTCAAGAATACCATTGTACTTTAGTACACAGAGGTACTTTATGTGTAGTTCCCATTTTATCATACAGCATGTCAAAAATGATGTGAATGGAGGGGATGGGATTTAATTTTTAAAGTGTTATTCCTTGCCTTTATATGGTGTAAGGGCAAAAAATGCTATTGCTTCTTGTTTTTTGAGACAGAGCCTCAAGCTGTCACCTTGGATAGAGTGCTGTGGCATCACAGCTCACAGCAACCTCCAATTCCTGGGCTCAAGCGAGTCTCTTGCCTCTGCCTCCCAAGTAGCTGGGACTACAGGCGCCCGCCACAA
>CAUYON010033207.1:0-63899 GCA_963573935.1 Arctocebus calabarensis | reverse complement strand
CATCACAGCTCACAGCAACCTCCAATTCCTGGGCTCAAGCGAGTCTCCTGCCTCTGCCTCCCAAGTAGCTGGGACTACAGGCACCTGCCACAACGCCCGGCCATTTTTTGGTTGCAGCCATCATTGTTGTTTGGCGGGCCCAGGCTGGATTCGAACCCGCTGGCTCAGCTGTACATGGCTGGTGCCTTAGCCGCTTGAGCCACAGGCACTGAGCCTAAACTGTGATTTTTTAATACTCATTTAAAAGACAAATTAACAGATACTTAATTGGGCAAGTATTAACAGCAAATTAAAAAATCTATTATTTTAAAACAAGATTGATGGTAGAGACTAATAGATAGGATTTTTAAAAATAGGTATGATGTTTGTATTATTTTGTAATACCTTAAGAGCCTGCATTTTGAACATTTGTTGTTTTAAGGAATTAAAAAAAAAATCAGGGTCCTACCCTCTCTTCTGTAATAAACCTAACGTTTTCTCCAAAATTACCTTTATTTTGAATCTTTGAAATAGAGTATGGTAGTTAGGCAGCAGATAGACTTTTTTAAAAAAATGTAATTTTTAAACATGGTCTCTCTGTCAGCAGCCTCTGTATTATGGGAGAATATAACAATGGGCCTCTGGAGAGTTGCTTGCTTTCGGTCTACAAAGAGGAGGAAACTCTTTCTGGCATTTTTATCTTGTACCGGGTCCTAGGTAAAAATATATTATTGCCAAACCAACAATTTTTAAAAACTGCTGCCCCTTAAAGATCTTAGCATATTCCTGGATAGTGAAGCATATGCATCTATCAGATCAAGGATGAGAATTCAATTTCGTGTACTTTCTTCAGTTCCAAGGACAAGTTTAGTTTTGACTTTACGACGGAGAAACTTGATGTCTCTAGAAGCCTCTGCTCGTCTCTTTTTAGTCAGGCCACACTTTCTTAGGGAAAGAAAGGCCAGGAAACTGAGAACTCCCTCCCCAGATGGGTTTCCTTAGTAACACCATCCTTCCCCGATACCTGCTGCAGGTGTCTGTACTGGGTACCTTTCCCTTCAAAACAAACCCCAGTTAGGTTATAGATTTTTTTTTTCTTTTTGAAGACACAGAGTATGAATTATTTTCAGAACAGCAAGCAGCAGGGTGCTTTAGCTCATTCTTGACATGACATTCTTGATGTCTGTCTCCACGTGAAAAAAATTGCCCTCCCCTCTTTAAACACTGAATATCTTTACCTAGTTATCTAGATGTGTTCTTTAGAAATACCAGGAATAGTTTGGGATTGCCCAGAAGGCTTCCATAACCATGCACAGAGAGGGAGGAGAATGAGAATCCTTCCCGACTGTCTTTTACTTGTTCAATTGGAGATGAATGCGGAGTGATCTCTACTTTACCCTAAGAGTCTGACCTTCTTGTCACTTTGTGTAACATTAATTTTCTAATGTGTGCTGGTGAGTTCTAAAAAAATTTTTTTTCTGATGTCTCAGCAGGTGGCTTGACTTGTATTTTCATTGGTAAAATATATATGTCTTTCTCTGTGCTATGAGTAGAGGGAAATAGATTAATAAAAACCACTAAACTAGGATGACATATGTAATTAATTAACAAAACCAGAAAAGCTGGTCCATGGTTGTTTGTAAACTTACTTCCAAACATCTAAACCAAGTTCAGTTATTTTAGTCAGCTGTCAAACTTCTGAGGTGTGAATTAAGAAGCTGTAGCATATATTTATTATGTACAGAAACTGTTGGACATTGGTTCTCAAACCTTTTTTTTCCTTTATTTATTTATTTTTATTTTTTTTTTTGAGACAGTTTCACTTTGTCACCCTTGATAGAGTGCTGTGGCGTCATAGCTCACAAGAACCTTAAATTCCTGGGCTCAAGTGATTCTGTTGCCTCAGCATCCTGAGTAGTTGGGACTACCGGTGCTTGCCACAACACCCGGCTATTTTTTGTTTGTTCGTTTGTTTTATAAAGAGACTATATCTTGCTCTGTCTCAGGCTGGTCTTGAACCTGTGAGCTCAGGCAATCCACCCTATTCAGCCTCCCAGAGTGCTAGGATTACAGGCATGAGCCACTACACCCAGCCCTAGTTCTCAAACTTTGTTAAAATCACCTGGAATGCTCATTAGAAAACAGAAAGCTAGATATCATCTACAGATTCAGTATGTTAGGGAGGGGCCTGAAAATTTGCATTTCTAATGTGGCCTTACTCTGAAAGTCACTGTTTTAGGATGTAGAACTTTTGCTCTTCTGTGCCAGGGATAAAGGAACTGAACCTTTTCTTTTCTCTGAAACAATGCTTCTTTTAAGCAAACCTCCCGTAACTATCTATATACTGTATATGTGGTGCGGTGCACTGAGCTAGATGCACTGGAGATAAATAAAATGATTTCTGCCCTTGGGGAACTCACATTTGAAAGGGGATTAAAATAAGAAACCCAGCAATCATGATCCTACATGAGAAATGCTGTGGTGCAGATGTCAGGGGGTAGAGTTTTTAGACAGGCTATGAGGTGTAGTCTAAGCCTTTTCCTCAAACTTCCTCAGCTTTATACTGAAAGGAATAAGTGAAAGAAAGTGAATGTTCTGCTGCTAAGGATTTTGTTAACTTGCAGGTCAATTTCCTCTCTATTTTGACTTCTCAAACTATAAATTTAAATACTTTAGAATTGGCTTTGTCAGCTCCGTGCTCCAGCTTTTGTGAAAGAATCTTTCCTCCTTTTCCTTTTACATTTTAAAATTATAATTTCAGACGTTGTCCACTGTTGGCAGCAGGATTTGTAACAAGACCAGGTTAAGTGATCCTGGTTGAACTGATTTATGAGACAGCTTCAAAAATTCATGAGGTACCAGGGGAACTTTCTGCAGTGGGATTAGCATGCCACTTTTCCTTTCACCTCTTCAAATGGATCAGACATTTTGTGATAACACAGCAATTTATAGTGGAGCCTTCTAAATCATGGCCCTGCTGATTAAGACAAATCTGAGGAGGAAGGGTAAGATGCTACTTTTAGAAGAGCAGAGACTTTGGGTTAAGGAAGTCTATGCATGACTTAATTATGTATAGAGCTGTCCTACTAGGGCAACTTTTTCCTTTTGGTGATTTGCTATGGTCCAGTTAATGTTACTAAAGAGTAAGGCCATTAATAATTGTCCCATAAACTTAAGTACAGTGAAATATGAGGTGTGTGTATGTTAGAAATTGAGCAATGCATCATCCTTAATCATCAGAGAAATGTAAATCAAAACTATTTTGAGATATCATCTAACTCCAGTAAGATTAGCTCACATCACAAAATTCCAGAAGTACAGATGTTGGTGTGGATGCAGAGAGAAGGGAACACTTCTGCACTGCTGGTGGGAATGCAAGCTAATCCAACCTTTTTGGAAAGAAGTTTGGAGAACACTCAAGGAACTAAAAGTAGACCTACCGTTCGATCCTGCAATTCCTTTACTAGGTATATACTCAGATGATCAAAAATTATTGAACAACAAGGACATTTACACCAGAATGTTTATTGCAGCCCAATTCATAATAGCCAAGACATAGAAATAGCCCAAGTGCCCATCCACCCATGAATGGATTAACAAACTATGGTATATGTACACCATGGAATACTGTGCAGCCATAAAAAAAGAAGGAGACCTTACATCTTTTATGTTCACCTGAATGGAGCTGGAACAGTCTTCTTAGTAAAGCATCTCAAGAATGGAAAAAAAAGTATCCAGTGTACTCAATACTACTATGAAATCAATATATAACCACCTACACACTCATATAAATGGCAAAAACATAACTATAGTCCAGAAAGTAGAAGGGAAGAGGAGAGAGAGAGGAGGGGAGTGGGGATTTGGGAGGAGAGAGGGTATTCGGGGGGACCTCACCTAATGTTCATGATGCAATGGTACATTTCAGAACTACTAAGAAATGAGTATAATTGTGATGGATGTGTTCCTTAGTTCAGTGTAAGCATTTCACATTGTATATTTGAAGCAGTATCCTGAACCCTGTAAATGCATCAATATACAAAGTTATGATTTAATCAAAAACAATTAAAAAAATTGAGCAATGTAGTTAACTTTTCTCCTTTTCCTGTACAAACTTTCTGTAAACCGGAACAAATGCTGTCAAAACCAGTGACAGGTTACAGTGCTTTCCCCATTTTATTGATTATTCACTTCTATTCTCTGACCTTATTTGCTATTTATTGATCTAGTAGAAAAGAAAATAATTTTCCCTAGATAGCACTTTGGTGAGCTGGGCTTTGACAACTTGTCTTCCAAAAGTTTTTTTAAAAGTACTTAGCCACTGAGTGACAGCTTCTCTACCATCTAATGGTATCACCTATGAGCTTCGGGGTCCCTTGTTGGGAGGATCACTGATGTCACAGACTGTGTTATATTTTGGCTGTTCTTCTGCAAAATACTACATATCCCCTGTGGACTGCTGTAATGGGCTTCCAGTGCACATAGCCTTAGAATTAACACGAGAAGCATATGTGTGATCCCACAGCAAGTAATATACATCACTGAGTCAGTCCTGGTTGGCATCTGCCAACGTGTCGAATTTTTATACTAAAGAAAGGCAGAACGTTGCTTTGTTGTTACAGATTGTATTTCAAGATTTTCGTTTGCTTTTGGGACAAGTTCTTGCTCTATTGCCCAGGCTAGAGTGCAGTGTTGTTATCATAGCTCACTGCAGCCTTAAATTCCTGGCTCAAGCATTCCTCCTGCCTCAGCTTCCCGAGTAGCTGAGACTACAGGCATGTGGCACCTCACCTGGCTAATTTCTTTTGTCTATTTTTTGTGGTGGTGGGGTCTTGCTATGTTGCACAGGGTTGTATTTTGAGATTTTAACTTAATGCTTTCAAGCTCAAATTTACTACCAATAAGTTCTGAGCTTTTAATTGCTAAAACTGCTGAGTTCTTTGCCATCTGTGCTCGGGGAGGGAAAGGTTAAGGATTTACCTTAACCTTTATTAAGGCTAGGTATATCTAATAAGGAAACAGTAGCACAGGTGTCTAACATGGGAAGTAGGATACATTCATCAACATCATATATGACTTCAACTTTTTTTATGTTTACATTTTCCTATTTTTGTTTGTACTCTTTTGGTTAAAGTGGTTTGTGTCTCCTATGAGCATAAAAGTGAGGTGTGTCATAGGTAGCAATAGCAATGAAATTGGAGAATGATCACTGATAATTCTTGAATAATCCATGTAGATGTGAAACTAAAGGTTGATTCTGGCATTTGTGGGACTGATGAGCATTTTTGCTGGTATCTTATTGTTGTTTATTTCTGAATGAGTAATTCATATGATTCAAGAAGCAAAACTATGTAAAACAAAAGTATATAGAGAAATGTCTTACTCTCATTCTTGGACTCATATACCTTATTCTCAATCTCTTGTAAAACTACTTTGTTAGTTTCTTAGGTATCTGCCATAATTTCTCAAAGCATATAGAAGTATATTTGTATGTACTGTCTTATTTTTTTTCCTGTCCTTTGTTATATAGTAGTTAGCATTCTGTGAACGTGGTTCTATATATTTTGCCCTTTTGTATCAGCATTTCTTGAGGATCATTCCTTTTCAGTACAGAGACAGCTTCCTTATTCCTTTTTATAGCTCCTTAATATTTCATTGTATAGTTGTATCATAATTTACTATAACCAATCTGACACTTGGGGTATTTACAGTTTTGCTTTTACAAGTGATGCTTCAGTACATAATCTTGATCGTATTTGGAATTTCATCCATAGGTGTGTGTTCAACTGTAGGAAAATTTTCAAAAGTGAAATTGCTAGTAATAGTGTATGTACATTTATAATTTTGATAGTGATTGCTAACTCCTTCTCTAGAGGTTGTACCAAATTATATATTCAACTGTTTAGGGATTTCCCCACAATCTTGTCATCAGGATGGTGTTACAATTTTGAGTTTTTGCCAATCTTGTAGGAGTAAATTGCAATCTTAAAGTAGTTTCAATTTGCATTTCTTAATATGAGTAATGTTAATCATTATTTACTATGTCCAAGATCTGATAGTATTTCCTTTTCTGTAATTGACAGCCTGGTCATATTCCTTGCCTACTTTTTGTTTTTGTGATTTTCCTATTGGGTTATAGCTACTGTTTTTTCTAAATTTTAAAATAAACTATTTTGGACTACTTTTAGACTTACAGAAAGTTGCAAAGATTGTTGGAATTTATTTTTTCCTTTCCTTATGCCATCATTAGCTCTGTTAATTAGTTTAGATTGTTTAAGGAAGAGCAGGTCTTTTGGAATCTGGGGCTTGTCATAGGTATGTCAACCCAAAGATGGATGCAAATCCAATTCATGACTTTTGGCTGCCTCTGGGGATTTTCCATATGGAGTGACAGACTTAGGAAATTCTGCTGAGCCTCTGACTAGCCTCCGTAGTGAGGAATATAATTCAGAGCCCATCTTCCATTATTCTTCTTTTACTAGTATCAATTATTAACTAGAAAGGTTATTGAAGTGAAAACCTTGCCTGGAGTTTGTATTTCTTGAGATTTACTTACAATAATAAATGTGGTTTTCAAGCAACTGAATATTTCATAGACTAAGTTTTGAGCACATTAAATATTTGGTGGTTTCCCCTTCTCTGCATCACATGTTAATTGAAAGAATGGATAGCTATAATTTTTCTGGAGCTTCAGGCTGTCATTCTGTCTTGTTAATTGGTTCTTGGAGTAAGATGCTAAAATGCTGAGGCAGAGGTGTGGTTCTCAGATGGAGATATGCCTTAAAGCTTTGTGTCCTATAAGAATCCACCTAGCCTGGAAGTGAAGAACACTGGCTGTGGGAGTAAGATCTGGATTCAGATTCCTACTTGTTACTGCTAGATATGTCACCTTGGGCGGTTTTTTTTGTCTTTCACTCTCCCCATTTATAAAATGAGGACAATAATAGTGCCTGCCTTACTGCATGGCTATGGGAATTA
Organism: Arctocebus calabarensis; assembly: GCA_963573935.1. Taxonomy (NCBI): domain Eukaryota; kingdom Metazoa; phylum Chordata; class Mammalia; order Primates; family Lorisidae; genus Arctocebus; species Arctocebus calabarensis. The sequence goes on along the minus strand of CAUYON010033207.1, from coordinate 56,945 downwards.
AATGTGATGTAAAGGCCTAGAACATTGTAAGTCCTCAATAAATATAGGCTTAAAGGTGGGCCGTGGGATAAAATAGGGGCTGTGTTGCATTTGACTTTTGTTGATTAACCTTTCTTCCCCACTCTGTTCCTTACCTTGTGAAGTACTTGTCTTACTAACTGAAATGCCATCATTCAGCCAGTATTTGAATACTCAAACAAATGCCAGACTCTAAAGAGGATGTAAGATGCTCAAGGGGCCCTCATCCCTTTACTGTGTTCAGGAAACTACACACAGGTGCCTGCGTATAAATTGCAAAGCTGATGGTCATCACTGCCTCTTTTACTGTGAGATTACAACAAATGTAAAGTCTCTCTCCTTTGGGGTGATGAGCATATGCATTGTGAAGAGGGTGCCTTAGTGAAATAGGGATATGAGGGTTATTAAAGCATTGATGATAATTAACATTTCTCTAATATTTTATAGTTTGGGAAACATTTCACACATTTCATTTTATCTCAAATCTAATAAAATAGCTTTGGGTGGTTGTTTTCCCCAGTTTACAGCTGAAGAGATGGGAAGACCAAATAGGTTATCTGATTTGCTCAAGGTCATATTATGGCTCTTGGTGGTAGATTTGGGGTTTAATTCCTCTTGACTCTGAATTTCCATGTGTTTCCCTCTGGTTTCTTAAGTGAAAGAACTGGCAGTAGCAAGGAGACTAAGAAGAGTACCAGCAGAGAATTCCAGAATAGTCCCTTAGTTAGATCACTTCTAGAGAAGCCTGAGATCAGGGTGTCCTCCTTACTTGACTGATGAGAACACTAATGGTGCTTATGAGGGACTTAGAGGGATCAGTGTGGCGCTGGCAAGCAGTTCACTGGAGAGGGCATAGGGTTCCCCTTGGTTGTTCATCGGTGGTCTTCTGGGGATTGATTAGTTGCAGTCTAGGAGGCAATTTGTTATGGGTAAAATAGATATGTAGAGAAGACTTGTACCTTTTTTTAAAGCAACAGGATATAGTTTATTAACGGGAAAATTAATAAGAAGCAAAAGGGAAGAAACAGAACCTCTGGCAGCAGAGGGGAAAGATCAGTAACTTGACAAGTAGGCAGTTTTCTTGAAACATTTCCCTGGGAATCACAATTAAAAGGGCCATAGTTCAGATGTGGTCAAGGACAAAAGACAAAGGCAAGGTGAAAGAAAAGAAAAAAAAATGAGTAAGTGATTTGAGAGAAAGTCAGTGAGAAGTTTTTGTGAAAGATGCATCCTTAATGTCTGTGGGACAGTTATTTGAAATCCAAGAGACTTAGTATGTGGGAGGACATTTTAGTCGTTCTCTGATCTGGAGAAGACTGAGCTGCCTTGTGTGTGAGCTCTTATCATAGAAACATCGGCTACTACATACTGTTTCTTGGGATTGCACTTAGAGTGATCTGTATTTTGGATAGGTGCTTATTCTTGGCAGAGCTACTGTGGACCAGCAACATTGGCACTGCCTGGGATATTCTTGTTAGAAATGCAGATCTGGGACCCCTTCTGAATCAGAATCTCTAGGTCAGTGGTTCTCAACCTTCCTAATGCTGCAGTGTATTTTCGTTGTTATAAAGGGGTCGTGACCCACAGGTTGAGAGCAGAATGTGTATTTGAATAAGATCTCCATGTGTTTTGTCTGCAGGTTACATTTTTGGAATCATTGCTCTAGTGTAGAGGCTGTCCAAGGTCCTCCTTAGGGTTCTCTGTGTATGCGATTAATTTGCCATTCACTGTACATTTTTTGAATTTCTGTCTTGTAACTTATAACATAAGGTCAACTCCAGCATGGATCTTACTCCTCCAGGAGTTTACAATCAACACAAGGAGACAGGATTGTTTATAAGGAACTATTATAAAGATAGAAAGTGTTAAAAGCCAGTACAGGTGACACACAGAATGCCTGTGATGTGTGAAGGGTGGATGTGTTTTCTAAGTGTGGACAGGGGCAGGTGGTGTGCAAAAGACAGAGCTATCAAGTTGATGGAGGATTGCTGGGTAATTCTAATTGTTGGTTTGCTGCTGCTTTGGAAGCCCAGAGGCCTGTCTGAAATGTTTAGCCTCTTCCATCACTTGTCTGCGTCTGCTCTGTCCGCCTGATAAGTGCTTTAAACACTGTCAGGGTTACGAAGATGACTCCTAGAGGGACATCCCAGCATCTTTTTTGGGATCTCCTCTCACCTGCACTGTGTCTTCTTAAAAGCCAGCATATCCACCACTGTGTAAAAGAAAAAATTGATTTGTCACTGAATTTCTGTACCTCAGCCTGAGAGAAATGTAAATGTTGTACTGGCCTTTAGTACTCTGCCTTCAAGCCTAGATTTAGAGCTGATCATTATACTTTTAGAGTAGGCTAGGTATGAAAATAGCAGCAGGTTGAAGAGTCAGAGGAAGCTGTTTGCTTTTATCTGCTGGTTTGGTCAGGGTGGAAGTACGAATATTAATATGGACCACTTAACCAATAACATAACTCCCAGGGAAAAGGAACTATAAACTTTAGTAAATATCAAAGACGTTAAATGCTAAAGTAAAAGCTCTCTGCAGTTGTTTAGCTTTTTAAAGAGATTGTTTATTGGTTCGGAGTATTGATATATTTGATCATGTTTTGCTAGCTTTTGAAAATGCATGCGTGGAAATGAATTACAATTATAAATTAGCTAATAAAGCAGGGTAGTACTTCTAGAATGTGAAAATAGTAACCTGACTAGCTAACTTAAATTTAAGTTAAATTCTTTGTCATTTTCTTTTTGTAATAAGTTTCATCTTGGGAGGTCACTCTGTCCTGGCAGTTTTATAGCTAAAATGTACTTTGACATTTATGTTCTTCTTTCTGTGCCCTTTCCCCCAACTGTGCAGTGGGTTATCACAGTGTTCTTCCAGAATCCCAAACTCTGCATCTTGAAATGGGATAAAAAAAACCTTCAAAGGCTTCCTGTTGTACATAATATACATACACCCTCTTCTAAATTCCTTCATATGCTATATGAAGCTTTTTACAGTCTGGCTCCAAAAGACTGTTCCAGCCTCATTTTCAGGCTTACTCTTCACCATGATGCAGACCACAGAACCATTTGCTTTTCCTACTACAAACAAAATATAACCAATAGTGGCAGCCCTTTATTGGTAGGAATAAATCAAGATTCTTGACAAGCATTGTCTGGTTACACTACTGAATTCAGGATGAAGGAGTTTTGTCATTTGCCCAAGGTCATGCATCTTGTATTAGGGCTGGGATTCATGTTTACATACTTTGACTATAGTTCCTGCTTTTGTCTTTGTCTTACACACTTTCCTGATACATTTAATATCTAAAATATCTTCCCTTTTTTCTTCTCATACTTGGAAACTTATAGGTGTTATATTCTTGACAGTGTGCTTCCACAGACATTTGTGTCTATCTCAGTTCACCAACTCATCCGAGAAAAAGTGCTAATACTTCATCGCTGAATAGCACTATGGTCACCTTCAAAAGTATTCTCCTTGGGAAGCTACGTACTGACGCCAGAATCTAGCCCACCCTTCAAAGCAATTTTGGAACTCTTTATCTTCAGTGACCATAAGATCGATCATCCTACATGGTCTGGTCTGACAATTAAATTCATGACCTCATGCATTTACTTTGGCAGCACTATACCTTATGAACTTGGTAAAGTTCATAAACTTGATACTATCAGTGTCGCACAGCTGTGTTTGTGTCAATATGTGGCAGTGTCTTGCTGAGTAGTACTCATTATTGTCATTGTTTTTGTGTGCCATATGACTAGTACTACAAATACTACCTAGCACTTCTTAGTAGGAGCTGGTTCCAGATGTTAATTTTCCATTTTCCCTGAAAATAAGTAGATGGTTAAAAGTGTTATGGAATGAATGTATAGATGGTTGAAAGGCTAACTGGGTGGATGGATGGCCCGTACTAGAGGTTGGGTCCTTTTTTGATTGGAAGAGAGTTGACCAAGTTCAAGGCTGCAGAATTGCTACGTGGAAAAAATATGTGTCATTTCAGCTGTATCAGATTGTACCCAGGGATAGACTAATAAACAAGGATTACCAACAAATTGTTGACTTTTCATTTGGACCCAAGTGGAAATTTAGCTAAAGAGTTTGGAATGGGCCTATTCGTGGGGAATTGCTTACTCTTCAAGACTTGATTGTCTGATATGTGGCTATATTAGTTTTCTAGGGCTGCCATAACAAAGTACCAGAGATAACACACTTAACAGGTGTAGTGGCTAAAGTCCAAGATCAGGGGGTTGGCAGGTTTATTTTTTTCTGAGGTGGATCTCTTTGGCTTGTAAATGGCCACCTCACTGTGTTCTCACATGGTCTTTCCTCTGTGAGTATGTACATCTATGTTCACATTTCCTCCTTTTTTTTTTTTTAAAAGACAGAGTCTTGCTCTGTTGTCCAGGTTAGAGTGTAGCCTTAAGCTCCTGGGGCTTCTGTGGTCCTCCTGCCTCAGCCTTCCAAGTAGCTGAGAGTACAGGCAAACACTACCATGCCTGACCAGATTTCGTCTTCTTATGAGGATATTAATCATATTGGATTAAGGCCTAACTTGAAGATGTCATTTTATTTAACCTAATGACCTCTTTCAAAATTTTGTCTCCAAACATTTTGAGGTACTAGTGGTCAGGACTTCAGCATATGAATTTTGGTGATAAACAGTTCAGACAAAAACACTGGATATGCAGATTGTTTGTTCCCCTCCCTTCTCTGACTTTTCCTTTTGGTTTTGTTCTTCTGTCATTTTTGTTTCACCCAAGGGCAGTCAGGAGGAGAAGGGAAGATAGAAGAATAAATTTATTTTGAGTGCAGTTTAGTAGCTAGGGGGTAGAGGGAGTGGCTGTAACTATTGCTGCAAATGAGATTTTGATATTGTCTATAGATTTGTATTGTCCTGGTACATTCTTTTGTGGTTTGCTGGACAGATTAAAGCTGGCTGTGTGTTGGAGGGCTAAGGAAGTGTCTATTCTTCAATTAAGTGAAAGAGGAAATTGATAATTCTGCAGCTTTTTAACCAGCTTGGAAAAGTGAGAACTCTTTCAGTTTTTTCCTCCTTAAAGTAGCTGAGGGACTTGGTAAGCACACTTAGGGCAGAGGCTAGAACAGTTCAGTCTTGGACCCCTCTGCCATGGTGAACACCCTGCCTAGACTTTTGATGTTTATGAAATACTTGTTAAATTGAATTACTTAATTTACTTGACTCATGTTTTGTTCTTATCCAAATCTTTCGTGAGGAGCTCTTCTTCACTTTTGTTTGTTAATTCTCAGCCTTCTCTCCAGTTCTCAGTGGTGGCTTATGTCTTTGCTTCTCTTTCTCTTTGTAATTATCAGGTAATTTATTAAATGGAGGCAAACTTAACTAGACATAAAATAATTGCAGGTGCAGCTGAATTGAGCCGCCATCCTTTAACTAGGAACTCACAGCTGCTTGTGTTGTATTGTTTGATTACCTTATTTGGTTATATGATATCTTGCATATGGTAAGGTAAAAGAATGTTGAAGCTTCTGCTCTAAGTAGTAGCACAAAGGCTGGTATGTTCCCAGAAAGACAACATAAAAGGTACTGGCAGGTCAGGTTTGATACCTTAGCAACCTCTGATTATTCTTTCCTGGAATTTTTTTCAATTTCTTTGCCTTTTTCTTGACAGGGAACACCTGAATTACTCTTTGTGATCAGTTGTTACATTTTAAAACTTCCTTTTGATCACTTTAACTATAAAAGCAAGATTTTTATATTTCTTCTAAGAGCAGCAGTGGGTCCAAAAGATTAGCTTTCTGTGCTTTATCAGAACTCATCTATGTACTTTCTGTACAAATTTGCTCCATGGATAACAGTTGTAACTTTTATAAATGTAAATTTTAGTCATGGGTTAGATTGTGGTATCATCAGTTTCTTTTCTTTGGCTGGTTTCATAATTTTTAACAGTTGTTTGAGGTAGACACCAATTATATAGTAAATACCTAGTTCAATGCAGAACTTAGAGTAGGTTATTAGTAGGCTTGAGTATACTTCACAGTAAGCCTTAGAGCAAAAACAACTAGTATTCATGGATCTGCTCTAAGGACATGCAAGTATAAGACGTGTCATGCTGCCACTTGCCAATTGCGTGACTTTGGGAATACCATTTAAATAGCTTACTCTTTACTTCATCATTTTCTTAGTTGTGAGGGTTATAGAGATTCAACAAATTTGAATGCATGTGGGCATTCTTCTAGGTGCTAGGGATATATTTCATGAACAGAACAGACTCTGTTCCTACCCTTGTGGGATTAACATATCTGAATCTTGCTTTTCATAAATGATAGCTACCCTTTATGAGAAAATTTTTAACTAAAATATATACATAATAACACCAACTTTCTCTGTTTCGTGCATTTAAGCCCCATTTCTGCCTTGTAGAGTAGATCTTAAAGCCCATTCCCTTATTTCTACATTCCATATGTATCATCTGCAGTCATCCCTTTTATGGGTTGGGTTGGTGTAAGGAAAATGGCTTGAGCTGGGTGCAGTGGCTTGTGCCATCCTAGCACTCTGGGAAGCCAAGGTGGGGGGGATTGCTTGAGCTCAGGAGTTTGAGACCAGTGTGAGCAAAGCAACACCCTGTCTCTACTCAAAATAGAAAAACTAGCTGGGCCTTGGGGTGGGCACCTGTAGTCCCAGCTACTGGGGTGGTTGAGGCAAGAGAATCCCTTGAGCCCCAGAGTTTGATGTTCCTGTGAGCTGTGATGTCATACCACTCTATTAAGGGAGACAAAAACTGTCTCTCACCCCCCTCCCCAATGATTAGAGTCATGCATTTTGTCTTTAGCACTCTTAGTCTTGGGATATTAACTATAGACTCTCTTACTTTGGGTCATTGCTTTATAGAGCAAGGTTCTAGAAGAGCTCAGAGAATGAGCTCTAGTGACATGTTTGAGCCTTTAAATCTCTTCAGGAAAGCCCAGTTTGTTCAAGTAACATCGGAATGGCTCAGGAGAGAACACTCTTGTGTTTAGTTATCATGCCCTTTCTGAACTGTCGTTGAGTTGTTAATACCTGCAGAAATATAAGCAGGAAAAATATCCCAGGGTGTCAGCTTGATCAACCCCCCCTAAATTCTTTTCATGGATAACCGAAAGAAAAACCTATTTCTGACTAAAACTTCCCCCCCTTTTTGTAGATGGCTAATAGAAACAAAAAGATAGTCAGTCTTATAGAAGCATTGTGATAGTGTTCTGATGGTAGAATTCTGGTGTTTAGACAGGGGAGGCTGTCTAAAATATCACTTTCTTTGGAATCAGGGGTCATCTGTGAATCTGGAACTGTCTCCAGAGGAATATAGGCAATGGCTCTTTTAAGAGAACACAGATGTCAGGCACTGTGGGTACATGTTGTGTCTGTAGTATTTAGAGTATTTAAACTAGGGTTACCACATACTCTATCTTACTGTAAGAAATATATGAGATCAGGACAGAGTTAAGATCCCATTATGTGGTACCTTTGCATTCTTCATTTTCCATGTTTTCTCTTAGGGAGTAGATAATATGTGATAATGAAAAAAAGACATGTTTTTGTGACTATTGAATTCTGCTTTAGGATGTGAAAACTGTTTGAGTAAATTTGGTATCTTTGATATACAATCAGTCTTACATTGAATTCTTTCTGTTTATTGCCTCAGAGATGAGAACATTTTTACTAAACCCAAGAAAGGGATTTTACATGGTTGTTTATCAGAGCTGCCAAAAGTGGCTAAGATATCCCTGATGACTCAGCTGATGCCTTTGCTGCCTGGTTGGGTGCTTATGTACCAAGTTCTTGCTTCCTTGTTAAGGGATAGGGACATGCTATGGGTATTGTTGCAACCAGCAGACTTAGCAGGGTTGCACAAGGCTGGCTAGTGGCCAGGTTTGGACTATCTTGGAAGAATTGGCTTGAGGGCAGAGAGGAAAGGTTTAGAAAACTCCTTTCTTCCTCTTAGGTGGCATTAATCCTTGTGAAATTAGACTGAGGCTCTTTTGTGCCTTTCCCAGGAATAGGGTAGCATAGCTCACCTAGATTTAAAGTAGTTGTGAATCACAGGAAGGGGCTTTGTGAGGATGCTGTGTATAAATCATAAACCACTGCTAGTGCTATCTGGGTGGACTTGTAGTTGACATGAGAAGAATGAGTTAACTTGAGCAGGAGTGTTGAGCTGTGCAGTACAGCTAGAACTTCCTACTCTGTAACACTTTTTAGTATAATTTCTCACCCTCAGTATTGAGGAAGGCACATTGGCCATTCCGATAGTTTGGGTAAATTTTAACCCATGAAAATCCTGTCATCAGAGATGATGAGTCAGAGAGATATTTGTGACTCCTTAGAAATAAATGCATTTCTGAAACCACTCATCTGAGCACACAAGTAGTATAGGTAACAAGGTACTTTTGTTCTCTGAGTTTGTTGCAAGTATGTTCTGATTTAAAGTGGAAAGGGCAAAGAAAGAGAAAGAAGATTTCCTTCTATTATGTCTTTTCAACATGAGGATTTTTTCTCTTTAAATAAAATAAACCAGAACTGTAAACTTTATTATGAGAGAAGTAGGGGGTTTAAAAGTGAAGCAGCATATTATCCCTGTTTCTCAGAAAACTCTCCTGCTACCTTCTAAGTAGTGTCTATTGACCACATGAACTCATTGCTTCAGTAACATTACATAAAACATCTCACCCCTGCTTTTAGTTTCTTCCCTTTGAAATCTTCTTCCCAAGTGAGCTAAATAAACCAACCCAAGTATAAAGTGATCTCTGAAGGTAACTTAAAGCAAGAGATTCTGACTTTACTCCTTGGGGTGGGGGACTTTCTTCTTGAAGACCAGCCCTCTAAATTGTGAGAAGATCATACTCTAACTCTTTATTGTCAAAACCAAAGCAAAATCAAATTAAGTAAGTCCTCTAATTCCCATAAGTAATTTCTAAATCATTTCTAAAATGTACCTTACTTCTGTGCATCTTGCGACTGAATATCACTGTGAAAGCTACAGTTTGTCAGGGTTTAGATCTTAATTAGCTCATGAGATTACACTCTTTTGAAGCTGTATACCACAGGTTGTTGGCTAGTTTTCCAAAAGCAATTAAAATGCCCACTGCTATAGTTAAGCCTATTACTGGGTATGTATTCTAGTTAGAAGATGTATTTGGCAATTAAAGAAACTGAAATAGAGGCTTTAAGTTTGGCTCTTTGAGATGTAGTAAACCTTAATCTGTCAGGAGGATAACCAGACCTAGGTAGTGGGTTATATCTTGAGTATTTTTCTTTACTTCATGAGTAAGCGCACCTACAGGTTTTTATATAACAGCTTAAGTTAGGGAATGTGAGTTGCTGATTATTTCCTATAGGATATATACAGGAGTCAAATCTAAACTTCCAAATCCTCCTCTCTTCATTAAGAAGTCCTTTTTAAAGCTTGGTTTTACATGTATTTTTAAGATGGTGGCTTCATTCTGACAAAAGAACACTTACTCTGTTAAACTAACACCTTCATTACTTTGGTTAAAATTTCTGTCTGGTTGTTGAACGGAAGGTGTGGGGAAAATGTTGCAAGTACAAGTCTGTTGCTGAATTGTCTAACAGTTTGAAGTTGTTAAGCTGCTAATCTGATTATCAGGGCTGGTCTTGATGGCTTGATGGCAGATGCAGTTCTTAATGGTTTGCTTTGCTTATAGTGGTGTCTTTTTATTCTTTCTTTTCTCCTGCTGGCACTTTAGGACTTTTGTGTGTGTGTGTGTGTGTGTGTGCGCGCCTTATCCCCAAAATGGCATGGTGGCTGAGAGCATGGGACAAATGAGTCATTGAGTGGGCAGGTAGAAATCAGTATTTATGGAGTGTGATTGAGGTTTTCTTATTTATTTTAAAATTCATTTAATACACATGGAAGAAAATGGACCACTTAGTTTAGGTGGTTCTATCTCATAGCTTTGCCTGTTTGTGCCCCTATACAATTAACTTGACAATGATGGTTTTAGAATGAGTTTGTTAGTAACATTTAGAGCTGGAGAGGAGCAAGGCACCACAGGATATTAAAATCAGAGCAAAAGTTAAAAGAGCAGATATTTTATAAATGTTATTTAGTTTTAAGGAACAGGCGGAAAGATTATGTTTTATTTTAAATTTACTTTTTCCAGAGTTCTTTTAAATAAAGCTATTATTAGTGATGTAAATTATTATTTTTGTTGGATAGAAATACTAGAATTACTATTAGAGGTATATTTTCTTGGGATAACTATGGTGGTTCTCTGGACATTTCCACGTTAAGTCAATACTATATTAGCATTGAATAAATTTGAAAACTGTGGATCTGAGAACATTTGCTTGGTTCCTTTAAATCCATTTATATAAGCACTTCCTGTGCTTCCTTTGTTAGCAAATTTTCTATAATTTGTTTCCCATAGATATAGGGAAAATATCCAGTCAAATTATTAGAATGTGTCCTAACTTGAATTTTGCAATTTTTGCTACATACATAATAAAATCAGTTTTTGCTGCAATTCTATGACAAAAGAGTATTCATTCTGAGAAAATGACTACCCCACAGTGTATTTCTGTATGTAATATGTGGTATGCATTGTATGTGATAGTTTACAGTTAAAATACAACGTAATCATTGTAAAATGATACATATGAAATGCGATGACAATAAGATGAGAACGAAGTTTAAAAATAAAAAATAAACAGTGCAGAATTTCTAATACACTTGTCAGCCATACTGACAGGTCATATTCAACATTGACGTTTTTTCCTCCCTAAAGCCATGTTGAGCCTGATAATTTAAGGTACCACCTCTCTGTGCTCCATCCCACTCCATGCTTCTGTGATAGTGGTACATCCTGTAGCTATATTGTCTGACTTCTTCATTTAACTTTAAACAATTAGGACACGAGCAGATATTATGCTTTTTATTTACTCTTCCTCTCTAAATGCCTTTTTAAAAGTTGAGCTACAGTTGATGTCAAATAAGCCATAGATATTTGGAGTTTATAATGTGTTACATTTTAACATAGTGTTTATCTGTGAAGCCATCCCACATTAGGATAATGAACATAGTTCATTCCCAAATATTTCATCATGCCCCTTTGGAAAACTTCTTTTCTACCCTGTACCCAGGCAGCCACTGATCTGCTTTCTATCATCATAGATTAATTGACATTTCCAACAGTTTTATATAAATGGAATAGTATGTACTGTATTCTTTTGTTTGGCTTATTTTTCAACACAATTACTTTAAGATTCATGCATTTTGTAATGTATATTGATGATTTCCTTTGTATTGCTAAATAGTATTCTGTTGTATGGATACACCAAAATTTGTTTATGCATTTATCTGTTGATGAGCCTTTGAGTTATTCTAGTTTTTTGCTATTGGTAAATAAAGCTTGCTATGAATATTAGAATATAAGTCTTTGTATGCACATAATGTTTTTGTTTCTCTTGGGTAAATATGTGAGGTGGAATGGCTGGGTCAGTGGGCAAGTAGATTTTTAACTTTATAAGAAATCATCAGTTTTCTAAAAGGTTTGTACTGTTTTATACTCCTTTCAGCAGAGTTTAAAAGTTCTAGTTCCTCCACAGTTTTGCCCACACTTGATATGGTTAATATTTAAAACATTTTAGCCATTCTAATAGGCATGTAGTGAAATATCATTGTGGTTTAAATCTGCTTTCTCCAGTGCTGTAGTTGTTGAGCATCGTTTCATGCTTGCTATCCATATACCTTTTTTAAAACAAATGTCCACATGTTTTACCCATTTTTAAAAATTGAGTTGTCTTCTTGTTCCTGAGTTTCTAAAGCTTTTTGTTTTTACTGACACATAGTAATTGTATATATATGTGGGGGTATAGTGCAATGTTTCAATATATGTATGTGTTGTGTAAAGATTAAATCAGGGCATTTAGCATTCATTATCTCATACTTTTATCATTTTCTTGTGATGAGAACATTCAAAGTCTTTTTTCTATTATGAAAATACAGTACAGTATTTTTAACCATAGTCAATATTTTAACCCATTTTGTGCAATAGAAACCAGAACTTACTCTTCCTACCTTTGTATGTTGGACCAGTCTTTCCCTATTGCTCCCCTGGTTTTCTTCTTGGCTTTCAAGAGTTCTTTATGTGTTCTGAATTCAAGTGTCATTCTGAATTCAAGGCTGTCATTCTCTCTGTGTCTCTCTCTCTCATACACATGTGCATATCCTCCTCCTTATATGTTCTGTCCTTGTTTTTGCTAAATATGGAAGCTAAACGTAAGGCTCTTAGAAGGAAGGAATTCATTCACTGTTTTAATTATTGGGTGACACTGCTAAGTGGTAAGGCCTTTTACTGGTTAGTATGGGTATCTTTTTGTCCTTGCCAGATAAGGAGGCCAAAGATGTCATTTAAATTTTGACTTGTCAATTTAAGTCACCAAAGATTTATCGAAGGGCTGTTGTGTGCTAGGCATGTCACATGGATGTAAGATGTAATATCTAAAAGCTAACTTTAGCAGTTAAGTTGCAGTTCTTTTGGTCTGTATAGAAATCCCATCTTCTCATATAATACTGAGATTATCATTGATGTAACTTACTTTAAAGATTATTATTTTAAACTGTTTAGCCAATATTACACTTTCTCCTTGAGAATGTTTGGGCATATTAGGAATTTTGGTGGATGTATTAGTTTCCTATTTGCTTCCCTAACAAATGACCACAAACTTAGTGACTTAAACCTTTTATCTTATATTTTTGTAGAAGTCTGGCATGGATCTCACTGGGCTAAAATCCGAGTGTCAGCAGAGCCATATTCTTCCTGGAGGCACTAAGAAAAATTATTTTGCTTACTGTTGTCTAGTCTCTGGAGGCTTTCCTTAATTCCTTGGCAAGTGGCCCCTTCGTCCATTCAAAGCCAGCAACGGCAGGTTGAGTTCCACTTACCATACCAATTCTCTGTTTCTCTTTTCTATATTCATATTTTCTTCTTTTGCTTTTTAGGAGCCTTGATTATATTGGACCCACCCTGATAATCCAGTGTAATTGCCTTGTTTTAAGATCAGCATCCTTAATTCCATCTACAGTTTTATTAATTTCCTTTTGCCATGTAAAGTAACATATTCACAGGTTCTGGACTTAAGATGTAGACATCTTTGGGGAGCCATTATTCTCTTACTGTAGGGGGGGGGTTTCCAAGCTTTGCTCATTTCTCCACTCAAGTGCAATTATATAATGCCCTCTCTTAATCCTTTGCATAATGAATTGCTACCTATGAATGTGTGTTGTGTGAGTGGTGGGATGCTTATCACTGCTTAAAGCCTTATTCCAATTCATTGTGACAAAACTCAGCCACTTAAGCCCTTAATGATTAGTTTTGTAGAATAGCAGTGTTTAAGGAAGCTAGAGATCCTCTTAGCCAGCCTGCTCTGCAGGGCTTGCAGACACATTATTATATCATCTTTCAAATGGCTCTTCTACCCTTGCTTACATGGAATGGCCTCCATTGGCCACTAATGCCTTCTTCGAACAACTCTGTTTTACTGTTTGTTAGTTCTTGGTTTATACTGAGGAAATATCTCTGTGGGTTTATAGAACCCATTGGTTCTTGTTTCATTCTGTGAGGTCATATTGAATAAATCTAATTTCTTTTTTCACACTTGAAGCCCTTGAGTTGTTTTTCTTTTTCTTTTCTTTCTTTCTTTTTTTTAAGACAGCTATCATATCCCATAAGTGTCAGACTCAAAAATCACAATTTCTTCAACTGGGTCTCACCTAAAACTGCTTTGAGACTTTTCTCTGTTTTGTTCCCTCTCCTGAGTATTATACAAGATGAAGAAGAGGAGGCTAAAGGAAGATTTAATAGGAGCCTTTAAATGCTAGGGGAATTGTCATACAGAGAAGGCTAGTAAGATCCCTGTCATCACCACGGAGACAGGGTATCACAGGCTTATGTTGTAGCTAAAGAGATTTAGGTATCAAAAAACCTGTCTTAACCTTGTGGATCATACATTGGACTACTATGGGAAGCTGAGGAATCTCTTGACCCATAGATGTATAACACAAGCCTTCAACCTCAGAATTCATATATTTTGCAGGAGACTTTGCTTTTAGTTAAATATTTTGCTTAAAGCTATTCTTGTCATTGCTTGTGTGTGTCTAGATTTCCCTTCTGTGCTGGTTCATCGGATGTAAGGCATCATCATGACTGCTGTTAATCACAGGGGGAAGGAATATGGTTCAGGGCTTTATGAGGGAAGAGAAACAGTGGTGTAGCATGGGATAATTAATAGCAAGTGGAGTGACAGTTGATTCCCTAGTAGGGACCCTGGCATTGTTGAAGGAAAAAAAAATCACTTTATTCTTTCACAGAGAGAAGCAGCTGTAATTCTTGTTGGAGAGAATTCAATTAAAAGGAACTGACATGCAAATTGATGATCAGACAGTGTGAGCATAGACGTAGTTCAAGAAGAGTCCTGTAATAAATGGGAGAGAACAGCATAAGTCATTTGGTGTGGTAATGTGTATAAGAAAAATGGAAAGTTGAGGGTTGGCTTCCTGAATAATAGCTAGGAGAGAGCAGGAGATTGGTTGGTTTGTTGGTCTTACAGGTATTAAACTTTCTGACATTTTGGAGTTAAGGCCTACATTTTAGGAATTATAGTCTTTCATAATAGAATAGAACCTTTCAACTCTTCAGGGTTATAGATTTTCAAATTGGTGGTGTTTAAATATAATGTAGGTAGCTGCAAGTTACAAACATCCAACTTACATACAACTCATGGTTACGAATGAAGGCTATTACAGGTAACAGGTAAATGTACCTTTTATAATTTGCATATAAATTCAACTTAAGAACAAACCTTCAGAATCTATCTTGTTCATAACTTGGGGACTGCCTGTATTCCCATGACTGTGTGATGGGAGTGCTAGCCTGGTTCTTGGAAAGAAGATTTCATTGTACAGGTGTACTTCACCTAACCTAAAGATGTGTTCTTAAAGATTTCTGTAAGAATGGGCTCCTAGATTTAGGATGAAATAGAGCTTGTCATTTATAGTACTGCTATTATGAATCATTTTTTAAAGTGAAAAATCCTTTTATAACCAAAGTCATGCCCAATTTATCTTTTAAGTAAATTTTTATATGTCCATGTGTTAGATTTGCTTAAACTAAACGTATTTTTCTCTGAAATGAAATAATTGTAAGGGCATTTATCAGTTTAGCTTTTGTATAATAGAGGGAAAATTGGGCAGAATTTTCTAAGAACTCGGTGTATTGCTTTTTAGGGAGGAAAATTCTGCTTAAGACGTCAGATAGCTTCTGCTGTTATCATGGGAAAAGGAGAACACTGCTCAGTGTATTTCAAGGGGATTTTTAAGAATCTCTTGGGAATGCAGTAGAAATGGCTATGAAATGTTTTGAGAAAGGAGGAAATAGGACCACAGAATTTACTAGGCCTTATTCTCAAGAAAGTCAAAAAAGGCAAAATGGAGTCCACCCACAGAAAACTGTGGAGGATTGAGAAGCTAAGAAAAGACTTACATAGACAACAGCAGCAAGAAGAAGAACCTGGAGTAAAGTGGGCAGAGTCTCTAGTCTGCAATAGAATATCTATTTGTCATGCTGGTCGAGAGCAAGGAACAAAGGGGATTGAGAATGAACAGGATCAATTTTTGTTGGTCTAGGTTAGAGTAGGGTGCTGCACATGAAGTGAGCTCCTTGGCAGTTTTGCCTCCTATGGTCTCTCTCATCATTCCCTCCCACTCCCTCCCCTGTCCGAGGACTCCAGCAGGCACACACTCACTGCCCAAGGCTGTCACTTTTATCTTTCACTCTGCCAAGAATACTCTTACCCTTCCACTCCTTCCTTTAGGTGATTCGAGTTTGCTAGAAGCTCCCTTATTAGAAAGACCTTTAGTGACCACCATGTCTAAAGCACGCATGCACTCTTCTCTTACTCTGCTTTATTTTTCTTCATAACACTTATTTCCACCTCATGTTTTAAAATATTTCCCTCTTTTTATCCACTAGAAGTACATTCTGTGAGAGTTGAGGCTCAGTTTATTTTGGTTATCACTGTATTCCCAGCACCTAATCTATAAAAATGTGTGGAACAGATTTTTAGGGTATTTCTTGTTGTGTTAAGAGCTGGGAACGAGAAGAAGAATTAGAGGACTCAGTCCTTGTCCTATATTATGTAATATATTACATAATTATAATAGCCTGAGTATAGAGTGCTGGGAGTTTTGAGAAATAAGCTGGAAGTGGCCACCACAGAACTGGATCTTAAAAGATAAAGTGGAGTCTTGTTCTGTGGTGAAGACAAGAAGGATAATCGAGGCTGACAAAAGAGCGCAAGCAAAATTGGAAAGATTTAGAGATGAGTGTTGTGTCTAGAAGTCATTGAGTGAGTTTGGTATGACTACTAGAGTGCAGGTACATGGAGAAGCATGACAGAGGCAGCCGGGAGGTGGTTGGGGAGGACATACCAACATATGGTGAGATGTGTTTGGGAAGTTAGAGACGGGAGTTTAGACCTTAGCTTTTGGAAAGCGATGAGCCTCATACTCTTTAAGCAGGGAAGTACCGGGATTCAAAAGAGTGCTTAAGGATAGAGTAGAAAAAGGAAACATGTAAAGGTGGGAGGTAAATCCAGGTTGGATGTGACTTTCCCAGCCTTGAAATGTATGAAATAGTTTGAAATCCCCACATTGAAGGACAAGAAAATGAAAAGCAGTTCTGTTTATGGATATATAACACAGTATGAATATACTGTGTGTAGGTGGTGGCTACAGATGGGAGACTAGTAGTTCTTGGAACTATTCCTTTTTTTTTTGAACAGGGGTGAAGGTCATTAGGATATGAGGGGAAGAGAAGGCTATTTTGGTTCTTAGAATAGAAAACTTGGAAAATGCCTTGGCAAATAGAGGTATTCTTATTGTAGCTCACATGTTAAGCAGCTGTGTGACTTTGGGCATTTCATTTTTCTGTGCTTCTATTTTCCTTTCAAGGAAATCGACTTTGTTGTTATATTTGCATTGTTGATCTGTAGAACAAAGTATGCTATCATAAACATATTTCCATTAGAAATATTGAAGGTCCTTTGCTTTCAACAGAAGTATATCTGGAATTGCTTTTTTCCTGGAATGTGCTAACACCAAAGCATCAGAGCTACTTATACCCATTTCCAGAGGAAAACATGACTGTTTCCAGTATGTGGCTGCACAGTTTTAAAGCAGACATTAGAGGAGTGACTTTTTGCTGCATGTTTTCTACATGTCAAAACGTGTTTCATTTTA
Organism: Arctocebus calabarensis; assembly: GCA_963573935.1. Lineage (NCBI taxonomy): Eukaryota > Metazoa > Chordata > Mammalia > Primates > Lorisidae > Arctocebus > Arctocebus calabarensis. Next base: position 39,657 of record CAUYON010033207.1, on the reverse strand, counting down.
GCAGTTGGTGAGAGCTACTGTAGAGCAATACAGAAGCAAAAGGGAGGATCAGATCATATTAAGTGTATTGCTCCATATTAACCTGCAGGTCGAAGCAGTCCCTGTTCCAAAGGATGACATTTTATCCTGGTTTTTACTGCCTTCGTTACTGCCAGCAGCTAGTGTGGGACTCATCCCCTTTAGCCTTGGTCATTTGGAGTAGCACAATTGAGGTCTTCTGTATATAGGAAATGTTACATATAACAATTCTAGGAAGATTGGGAGACCTTACATATTGGGATTCTTTCCTGTCTTTGAGAACGGTGAAGAAAAGATATGTTTTGTAAGGATTGCTTTAAAATAGGTCTGTTTTATAGGGTTAACTCAAGTAAATAACAGGCTAGTAAGTTCTAATTCCAGTTACACTATTATGAGCTGTATGACCACAGCAAATTTACTCAGTTTCTTCATCTATAAAATGGGGATAACAGTAGTACCTGCCCATATTGTAGCCATGAAGACTAAATGAGTAAATACATGTAAATCACTTAGACGAAAGACTGGCAACCTGAGTTCTCTAAAAGTTAGCTGCTGTTACTCCTGGCTTTCTTATCACCATTGCCATTTCTCTGAGGCCTTGCAAGAAAACCTAGCCAAAGCCAGGCCATTTCTGCATGTTATGTTTAACCAATAGAAATCAGAAAATGACTTGGTGGCATGGTGCTGGAAATGATTCAGTGGGTAAGGAATGGACTGTTTAGCTTCACGCCCCAGACCACTGGCGTTGTGTAAGAAGCAAGTCTACACTCTAATAGTAGTTCAGTGAAATGGATGAGTAGTCTGGGCCTGCTGCCTCTGGGTGTGGCAGAAAGTTAGGCCAAGGAGCCAGGAACGTCTGGGATCACCTGCGGAGAGGATAGATATCCATAACACAGTTGCAGGGGATGTATGGGTGTCACTCAGGGATAAACTATAGGACAGGAGGGATTATGTTGATTCTAGCAAGCAGGACAGCTCTCCAGGGTTTTCCTGAGATTAAGTAGGGGATTGTGTTAAGGTGGGGATGGGAAATCACTGAACTAGGAAAGTCAGACCACCTGGGATGTGACCTCTGACCTGCCACCAACATTGTATGTCATGCTTCCTTTCTGACTTTTCAGTTTCTTTCTTCATCAAATGATTAGATAACTTGACTCTGCATTCTTTTTCAAAAATTTATTAGCATTTAATAACTATGTGAGGAAAGGATTGTTGCAGAATGATCCACCGTAGACCTTTCTCTGTGTGAATCTTTAGTTTTGTTTTCTATCATTTCAAAGATGTTCTTGTTCAAAGTCCATGAAACATTTCGTCATTGGACTTGTGAGGGAGTTGTCTCTTTAATCTGTCCTGTTTCCTTTTTTCCGTAGAAATGATACCCACAGCACTGCTGTTGTCTTGGGCTCTTTGGATCAACACTTTGGCAGAGAAATGAAAACATTGCACTTTTGAAGGCACAGAAGGCAAAATTACTGTGGTATCAATATTCAAGGTTATAGTGTTGGTTCACTTTCTGATTTGCTTTTGCTGACCTGAATGAAAAAGATTTAACTGTGAATGTTCCTGCTTGGGGACAAAGACTAATAAACACAAGATTCCTCGGTGGTCATCTCTTGTTCCCTTTGCAGAATTATGCAGATTATGTTTTAGGATTTAAGAGTAGAAGTATCAACTGAACGTGAGTGTGAAATATGTGGAATAACTGGATAAAGGGCCCATAATTGGTTGTAGAGGAAGTACTCTCTGGGGGTACTTGTCCAGGGAGGAAAACTGTTCTGGGTTCTTGATTTATAGCATTATTTTGATTAAAAACACACACACAGTGTGTGTATTTTACAGCAGAGAAAGTTTATTTCACATAGTGTTAAGCGGGAAACAGGAATTTCTCACATCTGCCTCCCTGGCAATTGGGGAGACAGAATTTGTTTTTTAATTTCAGATTAATATGAGGGTACAAATAATTAGGTTACATTGTTTGCATTTGTCAGGCAAAGTCATAAGTTGTAGTTGAGCCCTTCACCCAACAGTTGTGCTGTAAACCCTTATATTGTACCCCTTAGGTGAGATCTTACTAATTCTCCTCTCCTCACCCCCCGAATTTAGTTGTTTTTCTTTGGGTTTCATATTAGTATTGAGTACATTTGAATACTTGCTTTTCACTTTACTAGGGAAAATGTTCTTCAACTCCATTCAAGTTAATACAAAACATGTAAAGTCACTATATTTTTTAGGATTGAATAGTATTACATGGTATGCACATACCACAGTTTATGCATCCATTCATGTATTGAAGGGCTTTTGAGCTGGTTCCATGTCTTGGCAATTGTCAGTTGAGCTATAATAAACATTCTAGTGCAGATGTCATTGTGGTAAAATGGTTTTTTTCTTCTGGATAGATACTTAGTAATGGGTTTGTGGGGTCAAGTGGAAGATCTTTTAGCTCTTTGAAGAATCTCCGTATTTCTTTCCAAAGAGGCTGTGTTAGTTTGCAGTCCTGCTAGCAGTGCGAAAGTGTCCCTTCTCTACACATGCGTGCCAGCATCTGCAGCTTTGGGACTTTGTGATGTGGACTATTCTCACTGGGGTTAGGTAATATCTGAGGATGGTTTTGATTTGCATTTCTCTGATGATCAGGGACGATGAACATTTTTTCATGTGTTTGCCCTTCATTTATTTTCTTCAGAGAAGGTTCTGTTATGTCTCTTGCCCATTTATAATAGAATTATTTACTCTTTAATTGTTGATTACTTAGAGTTGATTCTAGTTAGCAGCCCTTTTTCAGATTTGTAGCATGTAAATACCTTTTCCCATTCTGAAGGTTGTCTGCTTGCTTTAGTTGTTGTGCTCTTAGCTGTGCAAAAGCTTTTTAATGTGATCATGTCCCCTTTATTTATTTTTGGTGTTGCTGCCATTACTAAGGGCATAAAAATCCTTTCCCAGGATGATATCTTTTAGAGTTTTTATCATTTCATGTTTTAAATTTAAATCTTTTATCTAGTGAGAGTCAATTTTTGTAAGTGGTGAGAGGTGCAGGTTTAGTTTTAAACTTCTACAGCTAACCATTTCTCACAGCATCATTGACTAAATAGGGATTCGTTTCTCCAGAATATGCTTTTGTTTGGTTTATTGAAGACCAGATGGTGATATACATCTGGTTTCATTTCTAGATTCTCTATTTTATTCCATAGATCTGTATCTCTATTTTTGTGGCAATACCAAGCTGTTTTTTTTTTTTTTTTTTTTTTTGAGACAGAGCCTCAAGCTGTCGCCCTGGAGAGGGTGCTGTGGCATCACAGCTCACAGCAACCTCCATTTCCTGGGCTCAAGCAAGTCTCCTGCCTCTGCCTCCCACATAGCTGGGACTAGCGGCGCCTGCCACAACTTCTGGCCTTTTTTTTTTTTTTTTTTTGGTTGCAGCGGTCATTGTTGTTTGGCAGGCCCAGGCTGGATTTGAACCCGCCAGCTTAGGTGTACATGGCTGGCGCCTTAGCTTGTTGAGCCATAGGTGCCAAGTCACCAAGCTGTTTTGATCACCAGAGACTTGTAGTATAACCTGAAGTCTGATAATATGATGCCTTCAGATTTGTTTTTATTTTTTTGAGACAGAGTCTCACTTTGTCACCCCTGTAGAGCGCTGTGACATGGTAGCTCACAGCAACCTCAAACTCCTGGGCTCAAATGATTCTCTTGCCTCAACTTCCCAAGTAGCTTGGACTACAAGCACCCTCCACAACGCCTGGCTGTTTTTTTGGTTATAGTTGTCATTGCTGTTTGGCAGGCCCCAGGCCGAGTTTGAACCTGCTAGCTCCGGTGTATGTGGCCGGCACCCTAGCCGCTGAGCTACAGGCACTGAACTGAGATTTGTTTTTGTTAGAATTACATTGGCTATTTAGGGTGATAAAAGATTTGTTCAGGTTCAGATATTTAAGTATCTAGCATCTGCTCTAGACCTTTTATAACATTATGTAATAGTAATAGCATTAGAAAAAAGCATTAATAGTAGGATTTTTATTTTATTTTATTTTTTGGTTTCAGGTTAATTTGAGGGTACAAAGAATTATGTTATAATGTTTGTATTTGTTAGGTAGAGTCCCTCTTATAATTATTTCCCACCCTCAAGAGATGTGCCATATACCCTAACATTGTGCTCATTAAGTGGGGGCACATTCATCTCCCACCCTCCCCCTCCTCCCACTCTGTCTGCTCCCTTATTCCCCCACCTCCCACTTAGAATTGGTTTGTGTTTTTCTCTTATGTGGGCATGTATAGACCATCTACTGCCTTCATATTACCACTGAGTACATTGCGTTCCTCTCCATTCTTGTGATACTTTACTAAAAAGAATGTGTTTCAGCTGCATCCAGGCTAGTGAAAAAGATGTTAAGTCCCCATCTTTTTTATGGCTGAATAGTATTCCATGGCATACATATACTACAGCTTGTTAATCCATTTCTGAGTTGGTGGACATTTAGGTTGTTTCTGCATTTTGGAGATAGCAAATTGAGCTTCAAGAAACAGTCTAGGACAAATGTCCTTATGATAAAATGATTTTTTGTTCTTCTGGGTAGATGCTTAGTAATGGGATTGCAGGATCAAATGGGAGGTCTAACTTGAGTTCTTTGAGGATTCTCTGTACTTCCTTCCAAAAAAGGTTGTATTAGTTTGCAGTCCCAGGTAGTAGGATTTTTAAGAGATTTTAAGAACTGTTTTTATACTTTGATATTCCACAAAGAAGAATTTATTAGGGTTTAATAAATTACCAAGTAGATTTTCACCTGTTTTAAAATGCACACTCATGTATAGTCACCTTCATTTGTTTGTTTTGCAGTTTTCTCCTCTATCCCAGTTGATCTTGCTTAGGTGAAAGGAGGGCAGGGTGTTGGTATTAATTTATTTGTAAATTTAAATAGAAATCTATCAAATACTTAAATTATATGTGATAAGTAAGAGGTGGTCCCTGCCTTCATGGAACTCACCTGAATCAGAAAGGTAAACGTGAAGATCATACACACAGATGACTATGGGAGTGTGATGGGCATCCTGCTGTTTCTGGCAGGTGGCCTACCACAGTCTCTATGTATATGTGTTAGAGATATACATTGAGTGCTTAGGGAGCATTGAAGAAGGGATATTTGTGGCTTAGAGAGAGATTAGAGGACACTTCATGAAGGAAATGGCATGATGGTGTTTTGAATGACAGGAATAAGTATGCAGTATAGGCAAACAGTGTTAATATTCCAGAAAGACAGGCAGGGACCAAGATAGGAGGATTTGAAAATGCCTGGCCCTTTGGGATCCTGAAAGTGATGGGTACAGTGTTGCTGGAGAACTAGGTTTGTCTTAAGGGACTGTGAGAAATGAAGGTTAGAATGCAGGCCTTTTTAGGGGTTTCAGGTCACCCTTGAGGGAAAGTGTGGGGGGAAATTGTGCTGGGAATTGTTGCTAACTTTCTCAGATTTTAATGTCTCCTATAACAGATGTATACTGTGATGTGGAAGTACCAGGATCAAATCAGGTCATCAGTATTCATTGAATCTCCATTAAGGATCTAGGGAGCAATAATATGTAGGGCATTGTGTGGAAATACTGGATATGCACAATTAGAGTCTTGGCTTACATAAGAAAGCATTGTGATGCTGACTGAAGGAGAGCTCAAAAGAGAGAGAGGTGGAAATAGAAGTTTAGCTTATTTTTTTCCTTCTAAAGCAGTGCTTGTCGACTTTCCTACAAATCAGAATAAACTGGCAATCTTAATTTTTTTTTTTTTTAGTTACAGTTAATATGCAATGAAATGCACTGATTTTAAGTGTATGAATGAATTTTGAATCAATGAATTTTGGCAAATATACACACTCACATAACCCACTTACCCATCAAGTTACAGAACATAGTTACAACCTGAAGAAGTTCTTTAGTCCCCCCTTCTAAGCAGTCCTACCTACTCCTCCCATATGTAACCACTGTTCTGATTCCTATTTTTCTTGTTTAGTTTTGCCTGTCCTTGAACTTCATATAAATAGAATCATACAATATATGTTCTTTTGTGACTGACTTCTTTTGTTAACATGTTTTGAGATTTTTCTGTATTGTTGCATGTTATCAGTTATTTATTGCGAAACAGCACTCTATTGCATAGATAGACCACAATTGGTTTGACTATTTCTCTGTTGGAATTTGAGTTCTTTCAAATATTTGTCTATTATGAACAAAATGTAATGATCAGTCTTATATAAGGGTTTTTCTTTTGGATAGAGGTTGTCATTTCTTTTATGTAAATACCTAAGATTGGAATTACTTTGTGTTAAGGTGTGTAAGTATTTGTTTAATTTTATAGGAAAATGCCAAATGGTTTTTCTCAGCGTTTGTACCATTTTATACTCCCACTAGCATCGTGTGAGAGTTCTGGTTATTTCACATACTTAAAAATATTTGGTGTGGTCAGTATTTTTACTTCTAGCCATATTGTAGTGGGTATAAAATGGTGTTTCATTATGTTTTAATTAGCATTTTCCTGTTGATTAATGATGTTAGACACTATCTTTTTTTGAAGTGTTAGATCACATCTTTTGACCATTTTTTGAATTGCGTTGTCTTTTTGTTATTGATTTATAAGCATTCTCTATACATTTTGATACAAATCCTTTGCTAGGTATATGTAAAATGAGTATTTCTCCCAATCTGTTACTTGTCTCTTTAATTTCCTAAAGGCATCTTTGGATAAGCAGAAGTTTTCAGTTTTTTTTTTTTTTAATATTGACATACAAACTTTTTATTGTTTGAACAACCCTATTGATGGTTTCTTTTTTTTATTATTTTATTTATTTATTTATTTATTTATTTATTTATTTATTATTGAATCATAGCTGTGTACATTAATTCAATCATGGGGTGCAGTGTGCGGGCTTCACATACAATCTGAGATATTTTCATCAACCTGATTGACATAAAAGGAAACATAGTTTATCTTGATTTTCCCTCATCTATTTCATGCCTTTCATGCCCTTGTTAAGAAATCTCTACCTACTCTGGGTTATAGAAATATTTGTCATTGTGTTTTCCTATAAGCTATATCACTTTTTGATTTATGATCCGTTTTAAATTTTTGTGTGTATTGTGAGGTAAAGACTAAAGGTTCATTTTTCATTTTCCCCCCTGTAACATTTATACAGTTATTCTGGTACTGTTTGTTGGAAAGTCTTTTCCCCATTGAATATTCTTGCTGCCTTTTGGAAATCAATTGCCTGTTCATGTCTTTTTCTGCTTAGGTCTATTTCTAGACTTTCTGTTCTGCTTCATTAATTTATTTCTCTCTCTTTATCCCATTACTACACTGTCTTGATGATCTAGTTTTATATTTAATAAGTCTTGAAATGCAGTAGTGAGAATCCTCCCACTTTTTAATTCTTTTTCTTCTTTTGAGACAGGGTCTCACTATGTTGCCTTTGGTAAATAGAGTGCCATGGTGTCACAGCTCGCTCACAGCAACTTCAAACACTGGGGCTTAAATTCTTTTGCCTCATCCTCTCAAGTGGCTGGGATTACAGGTGTCCTCCACAATGCCTTTTTTTTTGTTGTAGTTGTCATTTTTCTTTTTCAAGATTTTTGGGGGCTATTTTAGGCCCTTTGCTTTTTCATCTGAGTTTTAAAATCAAATTGTCCAATTCTATAAAAGAAAAAATACCTGTGGTTCTTTACAAAATCCTGTGATACATGATACCCATACCAAACTTCATACCAGTTAAATCAGAATCCTTTAGTACAGACTTTAGTTAATAAAATCTATCTATCTGTTAAAATTTTTCAGATTATTCCAAGTACAGCCAAAATTGAGAACCAGATGCTAATGGGATTTTAGTGTGGTACACTGAAAAAGAAATTCTGTCATAGATTACTGGGATGGAAACCATGTATTGGAGTTGAAGTAGGCTCTTAAGGGAAGAGTTTGCAGATGCTATGGGACTGGGAGAGTTGAATGAGGAGGAGTGGGAGAAGGAGTGGGAAGCCGTGTCTTCCTGGGGGGCATGGAGTTCCATTACTGAGGTGCTGCTTTGTGTGGTTGCTATTTTGGATTATTCGGGATATTCTTACCCTTATTCGGGATATTCTTCTGCACAGTGTAGTCCATAAACCAGTAACTGGAAAGCTAAGGAGTTCTCCTGGTGAAGAATAAAAATGTACAGTCTTTTAGAAAATAACTTTCCCTTTGATTAGGGAAATGTTTGTTAAATCTGCATAGTGATGAATGGAGTAGGCATGTTCTAGAAATGACTGTGTCATGCTTTTGGAAGTTTTTCTATCTTTATAATTTGATGTCTTTAGCAAACATTGATTCATCTATTCTTCCCAAGGGTAGGTAGTTCAGTCAGAAGTGAAATCTTTCTAAAAGGCTTTAAAGAAAAAAGGGGACAAAATTTGCAATCAAATCATGTTGTTCTTTGGGAACATATAAGCTATATAGGTTGTTAGGTGCTTTCTTGTGGGTTTTTTTTTCCCCCTCCTAAACATTTTCCTTCTTGAAAAAAGAGGTTAGAACTAGTCATCTGAGTCCCTCTTTCCCAGATACACGTTCCCTAAACAGCTGTAGAGAATTAATTTTAGTCAGCTCTAGCAGAGCTCTAATCTCAACTTTCTGCTCAGTGTTATGGAAAATCCTCTCTAGAAAATAGCCAATATGTACCTGCCATGGGATGTTAAAAAATTCAGATGAACATTAGATTTTTGAGTGTTTTCCTGGTAGAAACAGCATGGAAAATCCTTTAGTGAGTTAAATTTTACAGTGTACACAGAAAGAAAGAATCTATGATATATTTATATTTTTGTGTGTGACATGTTAGTTATACTATTTTCTTATTCCTAGTAGAATTGAAATATGCCATGTCCAACTCTAAACTTCATTTTTCTGTGATAGATGAGACATTTTAGGCAAAATTGGGTTTTGATATTAGCAATCATTCAATATGATATTGAATTCATATCTTTTGAAATTATTCCTTCTGCCTAGAGAGGAAGCAGGTAGGCAGAAGGTAAGAGGAGAGTTGCTTTTCTTTTCTCTGTGATTGTGTTTTAACACGTACACTCATTTCTTTTAATAACATTTTTATAAAGGGAGACAACTATTCACAAGTGTCTCTTTAAGGAACCACCCCCTTTTCCATTTTATACCTTTATTTCTCTGATTTATATGTAATTTGAACATTATGTCTGTGGTGTTATGATCATAACATTGAAATAATTTTGTATTTTGCTTAACACCGAAAATCTATTTCCTATGTTGCTATATAATTAACAATTTAACGCAACATAATGGTACACAAAATTGTACCATATTTTATATCCTTCTAATGTTGTAAGTTTCTAATTTTATACTTTTATACCACAATAAATTTATTTGTGCATAGAATCCCTTCATCCTCTCCCCCTCAAATGTCATTCTTCAATATATTCTCTCTCATGGAATAGTAATAGGGTGCATTTTTTGTTTTGTGCTTAAGTTATATCAGTGTACAGTTTACACTGTATACTGTTATCAGCAATATGCAGTGTACTTGCCTTAAGAAGGATCATTTGTTTTTCTAAGGATAAAAAGCTATTGAATTTCTTTTATAATTACATTACTAAAAACCTTATTCTTTTTATTTTTGCATATGAGTTTGAGCCCCATTTATGTTTGCTTTTTAATGGTTTATGGAATGGAATTTTTTTTTCCTTCACTAGTGTGTGTGTGTGTGTGTGTGTGTGTGTTTTAAAGTTTTTTCTTTTTTTTTTTTTTAAGAGATAGGATCTCTCACTATATTGACCAGGCTGGCCTTGAATTGCTGGGCTGAGGCAATCCTCCTGAATACAGGAGGATTATATAGGTAGCACATGGAGATTTTTATGTTTTGTTTATATAGTAATCCATTATAGAATTCATCATGAATACTTTTCTCAGGTTCATTTCTTTTTATTTTAGTTTTTTGTTCTAAAGGCATCTATGAGATTGAGTTCTATATGTTTTCTTCTGTTGCATTAACAGACTTGTTATCTCTTAAGAAATTGAACACCACTTCTGCTTCTCTCTCCCAATATTCTTCTGGTTTAATTAAAGGAATTTTTGGAATCCATCTGAATTTCTTTTGTTATGTATATGCTCTTCTTATCTACTGTATCATGAGGAAATGTAGGTTAAATTAGGACCTGTATTACTCATGAGTCTTGGAAGAGAAATAGGGGCAACCGAATGTCTGTCTCAGTTTCCTGTAATATCTACAAGTCTGTGTTTACTCATCTATAAAGCTGGGATGAGAATAACAAACATACACAGAACTTTTAAAAAACACACTTAAGCCTTCTCTTAAGCACACAGTTAAGCATCTCAGTTGAAAGTGTTAAAAATACCAAATAGCTATAACCTTTGGTAATTACTATGTGTGTACCATCATTTCTTGGATTTTTCCCATTAGCGAGAGAGTTTTCTGAAACTATGACCTGCAGACACTGGGGATCTGGGTATAGCAAAAAATGCAAGAGGAGGATGGCCATCGGAAATATACAACATCTGAGCCAGATAGGAGTACTTGGTGAGGACTTAGGGACTATATAAGAATAATGATTACAGAAAAAAAATGCTAGCAGTACAAATAATGGGTTAAAAAAGTTGGCTTTGACAGAAAGACTTGTTTAACTCAGCTTTGCCACTTAAATGACCTTGGATGAGTAATTTAAGCTCTCCAAACTCAGTTTCCTCAGTTGAAAAATGGGAATGATATTGATGAATGGTTTAATTAAGAAAATGTATGTGAAAACTTAATGTGGTGTCCAAACCATAGCAGATGCCGAGTAAATTATAGCTGTTATTACTACCTTTATTAACAGCAAATATTGTGTAACTTAGAGGTGGAACATAGAGTCCGGAGACATTGGTGTTTTGTCAAAGATCTTAAGAAAATCAATCTGTGGCTTGCCAAGGCCACATTTTTCTCATCTGTAAAATGGGGAATGAGTTTTTTGTAAGGATTATGTTGAGCAGTACTTTAGGAAGCACTTGGTATAGCAAATTTTAAATAGTTTTTTTCCTGTACCTCACTAGCCTGACACCATAGTAGGTACTTCAAGTATCTGTTCACTGGGGTTGGAGGCTGATAGGAAGGTGATGGACCCAAGTATAAATTTTAGGGTCATGACACATTCAATTTAAAAAGTCAAAATTATTTTTTGGGGGCAAGTCATCATGCTGAGTGCTATGCCAGGCTAAATAATACCTTTAGACATTGCCTTTAAAGTACTTATTGCTATCATAAAGATGGAGGACAGGTAATTATACATAGGTTCTCAGAGCAGGTTCAGTGATTTAACTCTACCATAAGGAAGTAAATTTAGTGTAAAACAGGGATTTGAGGATATGTGGTCTGTGGTCAGTCTGGAGATATGTACATGAAGGAAGTCATCCACTAAGCAAATGCTGGATGCTTGCTCTCTGGAAGACTCTCAGCTAAATTAGCATTGTTTCCGATGGAATTCCTTTTTTCTGGTAATCCATGGGTATCTTCCTGTGTGTTCTGCTATTTTTTGGTTTTAAGTCTTTTCCTTTTCCATTTGATTTTATAAATGCCAATGCTGAAGTGTTGGCTATGGCTAATTTCAGTAAATAAGACCCAGATATTAAGTATCCATTTCTCTCTTGAGTGAAAATAAAGCCATGGGGAATAAAAGCAAAAGCATTTAATAAAAAATCTCCATTAATTTTGGAACATGGTACCTTTGTTAATCCCCAAAGTAAATTTAATTATATTCTGACAGTGTCTTTGAATAGTCAAAGAAAGCATGATATCTCAATTTACATTTCTTTTTCTTAGCCAGTTTTTATTATGTAGGGTTCCTGTCTATAGGAAGATTGTATAGTTTCTCATAGAAGAGTGGGATACGTAGTGAACTAAGAGAGGAAGAGTGTTATTTCCTTGAACACAGATTGGCATTTAATTTTCACTTAAGTCTATGTCTATGGAGAATAACAGAGCCCATTCATTTAGCAGCTTACCTTTTGCTAATTATGGCGTGCATGATGTATTTTCTTATACTCCAGTCCATCAAATTTCATTTATGCTTTTGGGGTATGGAGAATTGGCTATGACTTACCGTGAGATGCACTGGTTGACATGTTATTTCTCTTCTAAAAGTGTCGAAATGACAGACTTTTTTTTTTTCTTTTATTTTTTATGACATAGTCTCACTCTTCCCTCCTGATAGAGTGCCATGGTGTCACAGTTCAGAGCAACCTCAACTCTTGGGCTCAAGCAAACCACTAACCTCACCCTCTCAAGTAGCTGCGACTATAGGCTCCTGTCACAAGGCCCACCTACTTTTTCAAGTTTTGGTAGAGATTGCATTTTGCTTTTCCTCAGGTTAGTCTCCAACACCTGCACTCAGGCAATCCATCTACCTCAGCCTCCCACAGTGCTAGGATTACAGATGTGAACCACTGCACTCAGGCAATCCATCTACCTCAGCCTCCCACAGTGCTAGGATTATAGATGTGAACCACTGTACCTGATCAACAGAGTTGTAGGTAATTAGTAGCCATGACCTAGGATTTGGCATTTCTCTCTTTGACCAATGGATGACAAATATGATGACAGAGCAGAAGAGGGAACTATTTTTGAAACTATATATAGTCACTTAACTTTCATGGCCTTTTAAGTATGGAAGAAATTTGTGTTAGGAGAATAGTATCCAAGAGTCTTTGATTATATGAAGTGTAAAAAAGTGATGACCAGTTGTCAATATTTTGGTCATATTCCATTAGCATTCCCTCAATCCAGTGGTATGTAAAGATTTGAAGGTGGTGAATTGGTTAAACCCTCCTTGAGAAGGGACTAGTCAAGGTCATGATTGGCACTATTTAAAAAAGTATTTGGGGAGAAGAGAGTGCTCCATTGGGTATTTTTAAAATGAGATGCTAACTTTACAATTTTTTTTAAATTTAAGCAGTGCTGGTTCTCTATTAAGTTGTGTACACAGTGCAGGTAGTGTTAAGGATGTGCTTCACAGATAAGCTACCACTAGCATCCTTAGTGTGGGTGTATTGACTTTCTCCTGTCCAAATCTGCAAGGTGTACTCCTAGGCCTTGGTATCAGGAAGGTTCTCAACATTCAAAATTGTTAAAACACACTTCCTGTGCCTTGTTTATCTTCTTTGGAGCTCTCTAATAGCAAATCCCAAACCACTCACCTTTTTTCCAGTAGTATTAATGTTCTAAGAGAGACTGTGCATTACATTAAGTCAGTGTAGTTCTCCATGGGAAGGCTGGTTTTAAATGAGACTTATTCAACCTCTTTTCAGCTGGTGTTTCATTACCACTGAGGATTTATAATGCAATAGCTCTGAGGCGAAGCTGGTAAGAATGCCAGCTTTACTAATATTTAGAGTCATAAAATTCTGGATATTGGACAAGCTCTTAATTACTCTGAATCCGTCTTTGTCTTAATAAAAGTTGGATTGTACCCACTAAAACAAGATGGCTGTGTTTGCATTAATCTCCAAATGTAGGTTAATACCTTTTTAAAAGCTATCTCCTAGACAAGAGACTTGAAAATTAATTTCCCATTTTCAGCTTAAAATGAAGAGCTCTTCCACGTGTGGAGTTTGAAGGGCTGCCATTTTTCTGATGATGTACATTCAAGTGCCAATAATAACTCTGTTCCTCTGCAGTTTTTGTTTGTTTGTTTTAAGTGTCTTAGGTAAAGAAAGTCTCTTCTGCTTCTTAGGAACTTGTATTTTTTAAAAGTCTGCTGCAAAGTAAACTGATGAAGTTCCGTTTTCTTGTGGAGTTTGGCTCACCGGAAATGAGAGGTGCGGTGATAGAATGAATTCTGTTACAAGCTGTGGCTGGAGGAAGCTGGGTTTGACATTATACTGCTACCAGACTAGATACTTAAAAAAATTTTTTTGCCCTGGAATGTCTAAGCACTTGTATGTTGTGGGGTGGGGGTTTCCTCATAATGGCAAGTTCTTAACTGACTTGCTTAAGTGTAAGCTAGAACTTTCTTTCCCTTTTCTTGTTCCAGAGTATTGCTGTGTAACCATTTAGCACCACTAATTTCCAGGATTCATTTCTGTTCTGTAGATGGTCAGTTAGATTATAAGGTCTCTGAAAAGATTTTTATATAAATTGAGATCTCAGTTAAGAGTCTCTGACACACTATAATTTCTCTCCAAACCCCAGTTTCCATGTAAACCACATGGGCCATGTATTAACGAAACAGATTTCTAGGCGTCTTCTCCTGGAAATTCTGATTTGGTATGTCTGGGACAGGTCCCAGGAATCTGACTCTCATAAGACAGAATGCATATTTGATATTCAGACAACTCTATTGCATCCTCCTAGAGCACCAGATTTCCATACATAATTTGCAGGGTAATACTTTCGTCCCTTGTGTCAAGTCTCTGACCCAGTATGATTTTGTGAGGCGATTGTCTTAGAATGGTTTTTGTAGACCTTTATGTAGGACACCACCACTGCTAAAACAAGCACTTTATTACATGGTTTTTGGATTAGTAAGGGTAAAAGAATGAAGTACTTAGTTCATTGTGAATGACGGAACTAAGGTTCAGACTGATAACTCGTGTGCTCTTTCCAACACTTCCAGAGTAGAGTTATCCTATGGAGATGGAATCACACTTCTGGTAGCCCTACAGGGTGTCTTTGGTACTGAAGAATGGGTGCTATAGGGGCTGAACATAAAGCAAATACATTTAATAGAGGGACCAATGAACTGTCAATCTTTGCGAGTTACTGCTTTTGCTTTCTAATTATTTTTAGGGTATGGAACCATTATTTTCTCCCAGAGAAGTCTGATTTAGGCTATCAGTTGAAAAGAAGAATGGGGGCTACTTAGATGGAAGCAGGCTGAGGTACACAAGCACATTAAGACCTTCTTCTCTCCAAAGCTAGAAGAACCCTTTGCCAGCAGCCCTGGGCTCCACAAAAGTGGTAACTAACACCATTGTAGTGCGGTGAGCTCTGTTTAGTGGAGACGGTGACACAGCCACCTGATGTGGGTCTCAGTAAGTGCTAGACCTTATCTGGTGCCAGTGTAGAGGGCTGGCAGAAAAGGCAGGGCTTAGTGAAATGTTTGTTGAATGAAAGCTATGGAGGAAATTTGTATCTCACATTCAGTGCTGAATGAGATTTCTAAGATCCTTTCCAATGTAGAAAGTCTGTGATATCTACTCCAAAGATTAATTCTTAGAGCTCGATATGGAAAGCCCATGGATGTAATGTCTGTGAGTGCAAGGACCTTTTCTGTAGTCTTGGTAGATTTCCAGTACTTAGAACAGTGGAGCTGACATTAGTGGTTCTCAGTGAATATTTGTTTGCATACATGCGTTTGTTGAAGAAGGTGAAATTTGTTTAAGATAGTACTTTATGAACCATTTTTTCCTGTTGTCCTAGAGAATTCTGATTTAATCACCCATATGTCTAGTGATCTATGTTCCTTCCTCCCATCATATACCTATTCTTCCTTTCAGGGCTCTTATCTCTTCCTTCCCAGTCCATATTTGCCAAAGGGGAGTAGGATGTGAAGAATATTCTGGTAGACCAAAAGTCATCTCAGAAATACAGCAAAATTCTCTAGGATGTAAACTGGGAAACATACTGGCTGATTTGATATAACTTGCATATTTCCTGTGATTTTTCAGTTGTTGTGGTATGTCCCTATTCTCAGAAGTGAGAATCTCTTGCAGGTTTATAGCCTAGATTAATTGGGATATTTTATGAAGTCTCTGAAGTGTTATCACTTCATCTTTATCCTTGCTTGCTATCCCACATGGAAAACATTTGAATTATTTTAGAGAAGATATACATTTGCTTGTGCTATACAGTGTCATTTTAAACTGATTAGCATTTCACATCTCCTTTGCAACTCATAAATCATCCACTTCCCCTCTCAGTGAGCAAGCTGTAAGTCAGCAAGGAGCACTTGCTGAACTTTCTTGTCCTGTGATTTAGAGAACACTCTAGACTCTCTGTGGGCCCTCTGTGGTCTTGGTCTCTGGCGAGGCTTTACCCATGTGGGAAATAAGTAAAACTTTCAGTGGATTTTCCCAGGCAGGTTCTAAGGGTTATTCTGCATAGGAGAAGTCTCAGAATTATATTCTGTAAACCTGGTCCAGCCACAGGTTTGTTTCATTTAGCTTATGTGGGTCATTACAAAAGTTTTGAGATATATAAAAATCAAGAAATGTAAAATCCTGTGGATGTAAACAAGGAACCCCACCCTGAAACACCCTAAGCCAAGCAAATTGAAACTTGCTTGGGTGAATCAGAAGGGACACAGTTGACTGTGTTTCTTAGAAGTGAAATAATGGACCATAACATAGTGTGTCTTAAGACTTTCATAGTGACCTAAGTATGTGGTGTTATAAAAATTTTGAAAGCATTTGCCATCATTTGTAAACTAGAGAAAGATTGCCAGAAGGAGAGAGGAGCAAAGATATATATTTCCCCACTCAGGCCTCTCTTGACTCTTGGATCCCATTAGGGCAGAAAAGAGAGATATGAAACTAAAATTGCCAGACGCTCTGAGGAAGAAAAGAGGAAAAAAGAACCAAGGGGGGGGGGAACCATCAGGCCAATTAATTAACCCTTGGAGTGGCCAGGAAATCCAGAACTTCCTAAAAGAGTAGACATCTCCTGAATTTGAAGAGATGAGCAAAAAAAATCATGAATGGTCTGAAGCAATGGTCCAGTGTCTGGAGTAGAACATTAAGAGGAGCTGGCAGAAATGTCTGCGGATGATGGCAAGTTTGGAAGACTTTTACTGAACTACTCATGAGGCTAGCCGGAGGCCAAGGAGCCAACCTCAGCTTTGTAGCTCTGTCCTCTAGGATTCTAGGATATAGCTGGAAGACCAGCATCTTTTCAGGTTCTCCCTGTACAGGTGCACCTGACCTCCCTCCTCCAAAGCACCAGCCCTGGGTCTGTAGAGTTCTTCATTTCAGGGGGCTGCTGCAGCTCCTCTGCCTGTGGGATATAGGCAGATTCCTTGGCTACCCAGATGGCAGGCCAGGAACACGAACTTTCCACAGTCAGCTCCATACCTATCCCCTTTCTTTTTCCAGTTCCCATCCACTCACAGTAGTGGTCTACCCTCTATCTAGATCCTGTACTTAAAGACAGTTCGAACTTGGATCTTGATTCTATCTGAAAGACAAAAAATTACATTCTATACATTGGTGTACATGGCTCCTTCCTCTCTCTGCCCACTGTACTGAGAATAAAATGTGAAATGAACACACACACCACACACATACACACAAATTTCACATAAAAATCCAGGTTTGGGTTATTCTCTGATAAATCAGAAGACCTGGCAGCACCGAGCTATGCTCCAACCTAGCTCCAGTTGGTACTGAAAGCAGATGTGCTCTAGAAAAGAAGTACAGATTTTCCATTTTGCTTTATCCTCCATCCCTTCCTCAATTTTTTCCATGGGGTGAATTGACTTTACTCAATGTCCTACATGATAGATACTTGAATTGGTGACATCTTGCTATATTGTGTGAATGTATAGAGCACCCCCACTTTTTTTTTTTTTTTTGAGACTGAGTCTCACTATGTTGCCCTGGGTAGAGTGCTGTGGCATCACAGCTCACAGCAACCTTGAAGTCTTGGGATCAAGCGGTTCTCTTGCCTCAGCCTCCCAAGTAGCTGGGACTACAGGTGCCTATCACAGCGCTCAGCTATTATTTTTATTACAGTTGTCATTGTTGTTTAGCTAGCCTGGGCTGGGTTTGAACCCACCAGGCTTGGTGTATGTGACTGGCGCCATAACTATTGTGCTATGGGCGCCAAGCCTATAGATTCCCCCTTCTTTGATTAGTATCAGCCATTGAACTCAACTGAATAATAAGAGGCTACCATTTTATTGAGTGGATATTAAGTTATCAGGCATTGTGCTAAATGCATACACACACAAACACTCACACAATTTCTTATATAATCTTTATAATTATTGTAATTGTATAAATGAAGACATGGAGGCAAGGAGAGAGATGAAATAATTTGCTCAAGATCATCTAGCTAGTAAAAGTCAAACAGAATCATCATGGTGTACTTGGAGTTTGAGCTGGCATTTTTGCCAAGGCCTGGTGATTTATTGCCTAACTCGTTAGAGATAGTGGGTATCAGTTGAGAGGTGGGTAACAGTGAAACACTTCCAGAATCCCCAAATTGCTCCTGGAAGGAGCAGTGGTGGTAGGACAGACAGTCAATAGCCACAGGAGGGTATTTGAAAGGCAGCCCCCCTGTGCAAGATGCCAATTGATTTGATTTTCTTCACCCTCTTGTTTTCATCATCTATCATGTTGCACTAGGATGCTTATTTGTCATGCATAAAAAACCTTGTTACAATGAACCCAAACAAGTAATTGACATTTAAAATTAAATTGCAACAGGTATTGTCAATAGCTAAACTGCTCTTCGACAGTGCTTTACTAATTATATTAAGAGAACATCCTAACTGGGTATATTCTGCCAAATCAAACCATAAACTTTAGCTCTCTACCAGCAAATTTATTTTGACTTATAGAAAGTTGGTGATCCACAGATCCCTCACCAATCTCAGGATGTTGTGTTTATGGAAACTCTTTCATGATTTGTTAAGATTTCTTGCAGAGAAGGGGAATCCTGGTCTCCTGCCCTGACTACTAAGTCTGGAGAGGGAAGCTGTGCCTCTGAAAGGGAGAGACTTACAGATACGGGGTGTGGGAGTAAAGTTCAGTGCAGGGGTGTGGGGGAGTTACTTGTTAGGTTGTTTGTATATCTAATCCACATTCTTAGGCCACCCTCACCTTCTTCTATCTCCTTCCTTTATCTTCTCCTTTATAAGTGCTGGGGGTTTGCATTAGGCACTGTTCCCAGTGTTCTGTGTCAATTAATTTGTTTGTTTGTTTGTTTGTTTTTACAGTAGCCCCAGGGGTCAGATATGCTCCAGATAAAGAAACTGAGGCACAGAGGGGGTAAAAGTCACCTGTTGGTCTGCTCTTGTCAGAGGGAGCAGGCAGCCCTGGCTTCGAGGCCACCGGCTATATCTCCTGGCTAATATTTTTGTGCACTTGGGGTAAACATTTAAGCCTCTGTGTGTGTGTGTGTGTCTCTGGACCAGCTGAGTTCCTCTGGAGGCCTTGCCAAGTAGCCGTTTGGTTGGCAGGGCAATTAAGTATGCTAGGTGTGCTGTGTTGAGCCCCGGGAGGGAGAGAGGAATGGTATCTAGTCTTTGCTTGTGTTATACATGCTTACTGGTTTGTGGCAGGCGTGATTGACGCCAGAATCAAAATGACTTAAAGCAGCTTCCCTTGAGAAGCACTACTCTAAGGGTTTTTTTTCCTCTTTGTTGCCCCAGGTCCCTTGTGAATAGGATTTAGCTCTGATTCAGCTGTTGCTGTTCTTTTGGTAATCAGAGTGAAGCAGGGATATGAGGGCTGCTATTAGTGGCTTCTTACTTTGCATTCTCCTAATCAGATATCCTGTAGTTATTAATGTGCATGCAAGATATTCTCCACTGTCCCTGGGTTGTTTTCTTAGGTGTACTGGACTGTTAGCTTTCTAAGATGGAATGTTTTATTACAACCTGGCCTAGGGGTTGGTTGTATAGGTGGAGGTTGTTAAAAAGCCTAAGTGAAAGGAAAATGATATAAAACCAATCTTCAGGGGGTGGGAACAGCCCACTCCATTCACCTCCCTTCTCTTCTGCCCTGAAAACCTTATCTTGCTCATACTCTTCAGAGATTAAAAGTGAAATAACAGAGTTATTTACTAGGCAGCTAAATGCAAATTCTATCCCCCATTGTTTTAAATTAGGATGAAATCATACGTCTAAATAACCACTTCTGTTACTAATAACTGAACTTCTGATTTACCCTGACCCCAGGCAAATGCCATTTCTGGTATGAATGACCCTCCACTGAATCATTCTTCATCTGCATATTGACACAGTCAGGTTCCTGATGTGAGTATACACATCTTGGATTTAAGGGCATGACTGGCATGTTTAATCTTGAGTGTAGAGCTCTCTGCTTTCTACCTTAGGGAGAGACAGGATAGTCCAGAGAATAACGTTTTCCAGTTCGAAAGAAAATAGCAACCCAAACCACCTGAACTGTGCTTTTGTCATACTGTTGAAGTCTTCAAAGGGCTGTATTTCTAAAAACTCTTCCACTTATCCATTTAAACAAATGTCATCCGCAATAATATGGTGTCAACATAATTGAAAATAACTTTTCATCCTTGAGATTTTTACTATCTGAAAAGTGCTAATTCTGTAACACTTCCTTAATCTACTACTATATATGGTCTGTTTAAGAGAGTGTGGATGCTGTGGTAGTGTGCAGAAAGGAGGCTTTTGTGTGTTGGTCTGTGTAGGGAAGGGTCGAGCCTGTTGTTTTGGAGGATCACAAATAAGCAGCTTGGGTTCAATCACACAGTGACACTGCCATCAAATGAACAAGAGGACTGCTAAACTCCTAGTTGTCTTCATGGCTAAGAGGACTTAATAAAGTCTGAGACTGTCTTTATTGGGCCAATGAGGTGGAAGTAAAATCAGCAGAAGTGTGCAGCAATCTGAAATGTACTAGAGACATGACTGGCTATCTTTTTGGCTCTGGGGAGGTGGGGCTGGCCCTCCTTGTATCCTCTAGGAATGGGAATTGTGCCAGATACCAACTAGATAAGACCACTACTTCTTTAGTGTTCTGTGGACGTGCGTGGCTGTATCTTTTGATCAGGATGCTGTTCCTAATAGAGTCTGACCGGCATCATTTAGACAGGAATAAATGACAGCTGATGTGTAAAAATTTGTCTTGATTAGCAGCATTTGGAACTAGTAACCAGAGGAGGTAGGGGAGGATGGAGAAGCCATCTCTGATTGAAAGGAGCTTATCTTTATTTAATCTACTTTTTAGGCACTGCAGTTGAAATTTTAGGCAATTGAAAGGGAAGACACAATTGTGAAACATAAAGATTCTTGATAAAAACATACTTAAAAATGTCTTTCAATAGGAGATCAGTGCACAAAGTCTAGGTGTGAGGTTATTGCTGCTCTTGCATTGTTAATTTTTAGCCAGAATTTAAAATGGTGGTGGACTAGGATATAGCTCTAGCTATAAAAAAATTCTGATTCTACTTCTCAACTAATTGATTTGCTAACCTACTTGGAAAGGTTTTCTTTGCAGAGGCCAAAACAAGTGCAGTGTATGAAGTGTGGCCTTTAGTGGTGATTTCTCATCAAGTTGATCTCTTGGGGATTTGAATCTGATTTTCACATGCTTTGAGAAAAGATGACAAGTAGAAATAGTAGGCTTGTTTCCTGAGGATACACATGTGTGTGTCCCTGAGAGCTAATGTGTGCAGTATGGTAGCAGCATTTTCAGATGGGCTTGGGAGTTTGTCTTCCTGAATTTGAATCCAGGTGCCACCATTTTCTTCCTTGTTTCTTCTTAATTCCATTACCTCTACTCCAACCCTGATTTGTGTTTGAAGGTGTACAGTATATTCTTTTAATAATTATTTTTTTTTATTGTTGGGGATTCATTGAGGGTACAAGAAACCAGCTTACACTGATTGCTATTGTTAGATAAAGTCCCTCTTACAATCATGTTTTGCCCCCAAAAGGTGTGGCACACACCAAGACCCCACCCCCCTTGGTACTTCCCTCTCTCTGCTCTTCCTTTCCTCACCCCTACCTTCTTTTTTCTCTCTCTGCTTTCCACTTCCTCCACTCCCACCCTGTCATTAATTGCCTTCATATCAAAATTGAGTACATGGGATTCATGCTTTTTCATTCTTGTGATGCTTTACTAAGAATAATGTGTTCCACTTCTATCTAGGTTAATACAAAGGCTGTAAAGTCTCCATCATTTTTACAAAGAATGTAAAGTCTTCCATTCTTTTGGTGAATAGTATTCCATACTGTACATATACCACAGCTTTGTTAATCCATTCCTGTGCTGGTGGGCATTTAGGCTGTTTCCACATTTTGCCAATTGTAAATTGAGCTGCAATAAACAGTCTGGTGCAAGTGTCCTTATGATAAAAAGGATTTTTTCCCCTCTGGGTAGATGCCCAGTAATGGGATTGCAGGATCAAATGGGAGGTCTAGCTTGAGTTCTTTGAGAGTTCTTCATACTTCCTTCCAAAAAGGTTGTGTTAGTTTGCAGTCCCGCCAGCAGTGTAAAAGTGTTCTCTTCTCTCCCCAGCATCCTTTTCTAATTAGAACACTGAAGAGTATAGGCGTACATGGCACATTTCTGAAACTGATCAAAGCTATCTATGACAAACCCACAGCTAATATTTACTGAATGGAGTAAAACTGAAAGCTGTTCCTCTTAGAACTGGAACCAGACAAGGTTGTCCTCTGTCACCATTACTATTCAACATAGTGCTGGAAGTGCTAGCCAAAACATTTAGTTAAGAGAAGGAAATAAAGGGCATCCAAATGGGAGCAGAGGAGGTCAAACTCTCCCTCTTTGCTGATGACATGATCCTATACTTAGAGAACCCCAGAGACTCAACCACAAG
Organism: Arctocebus calabarensis; assembly: GCA_963573935.1. NCBI lineage: Eukaryota > Metazoa > Chordata > Mammalia > Primates > Lorisidae > Arctocebus > Arctocebus calabarensis. The sequence continues at coordinate 17,083 of CAUYON010033207.1, read as the reverse complement.
ACTCCTAGAAGTCATCAAAAAATATAGTAATGTCTCAGGATATAAAATCAGTGTCCACAAGTCAGTAGCCTTTGTATACAGCAATAATGGTCAGGATGAGAGGCTAATTAAAGACACAACTCCCTTCACCATAGCTTCAAAGAAAATGAAATACTTAGGTATATACCTAACAAAGGAGGTGAAGGACCTCTATAAAGAAAATTATAAAATCCTAAGAAAGGAAATAGCAGAGGATATTAACAAATGGAAGAACATACCATGCTCATGGCTGGGAAGAATCAACCTTGTTAAAATGTCTATACTTCCCAAAGCAATCTATCTATTTAACGCTATCCCTATTAAAATACCAACATCGTACTTTCAAGACTTGGAGAAAATGATTCTGTGTTTTATATGGAACCAGAAAAAAACCCGTATAGCTAAGGTAGTTCTTAGTAATAGAAACAAAGCTGGGGGCATTACCATACCAGATTTTAGGCTCTACTACAAAGCCATAGTGGTCAAGACAGCATGGTACTGGCACAAAAATAGAGACATAGACATCTGGAATCAAACAGAAAATCAGGAAATGAAACTAACATCTTAAAACCACCTAATCTTTGATAAGCCAATCAGGAACATACCTTGGGGGAAAGACTCCCTATTCAATACATGGTGCTGGGAGAACTGGATCTCCATATGTAAAAGACTTAAACTGGACCCTCATCTTTCTCCACTCACAAAAATTGATTCAAGATGGGTAAAGGACTTAAATTTAAGGCATGACACAATAAAAATCCTGAAAGAAAGCATAGGAAAAACACTGGAAGATATTGGCCTGTCTTAAGTTTATATCTTTTGTCTGGTGAGAGTCAATTTTTGTTAATGGTGAAAGGTGTGGGTCCAGTTTTAGTCTTTTCCAAGTTGCCAGCCAATTCTCCCAGCACCATGTGTTAAATAGGAAATCTTTCCCCCAATTATATTTTTGATAGGCTTATCAAAAATCAAATGACAATAAGTGTCAGGGTTCATCTCTTGGTTTTCAGTTCTGTTGCATACATCTACTTCTCTATTTTTGTGCCAATACCATGCTGTTTTGATCACTATAGATTTATAGTATAGTTTGAAGTCTGGTAGCGTGATTCCTCCTGATTTGTTTTTGTTTCTGAGTAATGTCTTGGCTGTTTGAGTTTTTTTCTGGCTCAATATAAAATGAAGTACTATTTTTTCCAGATCTTTAAAGTATGACAGTGGTGCTTTATTAGGGATTGTATTAAATTTGTAAATTGCTTTGGGTAATATGGACATTTTAACAATGTTGATTCTTCCCAGCAATGAACATGGTGTGTTTTTCCATTTGTTAACATCTTCAGCCATTTTTTTTTCCTCATAGTTTCATAATTCTCTTTATAGAGATCTTTCACATCCTTTGTTAGGTAAATTCCCAAATATTTCATCTTTGGTACAACTGTACAGGAAATAGAGCCCTTGACTGTTTCTTCGGCTTGACTATTATTGGTATGTATAAAAGGTATTCATTTGTGAGTATTGATTTTGTATCCTGAGATGCTACTGTATTCCTTGATCAGTTCTAAGAGCTTTGTGGTTGAGTCTCTGGGGTTTTCCAGGTATAAAATCATATCATCTGTGAAGAGTGAAAGTTTGATCTCCTTTAACCCTATTTGGATACCTTTGATTGCCTTCCCTTGCCTGATTGCCATGGCTAAGTCTTCCATTACAATGTTAAAAAGCAGTGGAGACAATGGGCAACCTTGCCTGGCTCCTCATCTGCATGGAAATGTTTTCAATTGTACTCCATTCAATATGATATTGGCTGTGGGTTTGCTGTAGATGGCCTCTATCAGTTTAAGAAAAGTCCCTTCTATACCTATTTTCTTAAGTGTTCTGATCATGAAGGCATGCTGGATATTGTCAAAAGCTTTTTCTGCATCTATTGAGAGAATCCTATGGTCTTTGTTTTTTACTTTGTTTATGTGATGTATTATGCTTATAGGTTTACTTGTACTGAACCAGTCTTGAGACCTTGGGATAAAACCCACTCGGCCATGTTGTATAATTTGTTTGATTTGTTGCTGGATTCTGTTTGCTAGGATCTTATCTAATATTTTTGGATCTATGTTCATTAAAGATATTGGTGTATAGTTTTCTTTTTTGGTCTTTTTGTAGTTTGGAGATCATTGTGATATTTGCCTCATAGAATGTGTTGGGAAGTATTCCTTCCTTTTTGATGTTTTGGAAAAGTTTAAGTAATATAAGTACTAGTCCCTCTTGGAAGGTTTGGTAGAATTTTGATGTGAAGGCATCTTCACATCCTTCATCCGGACTTTTCTTTTTTGGGAGATTTCATATAGTTGATTCTATTTCAGTACTTGATATAGGTCTGTTCAGCATTTCCAGTTCTTTGTGATTAAGTCTAGGAAGTTGTTGTGCTTTTAAGTATTGGTCAGTTTCTTTCAGATTTTCATATTTCTGAGAATAAAGTTTTTGTAGTATTCATTAAGGATTTTTGAATTTCTGAGGTGTCTGTTGTTATTTCGCCTTTGTCATTTCTGATCGATGATATTATGGACTTTAGTTTTCTATTTTTGTTTAGGTTGGCCAAAGGTTTATCAATTCTGTTGAATTTTTCATAAAACCAACTTTTTGATTCATTGATCTTTTGAATAATTTTTTTTTCGATTTCATTTAATTCTGCCCTTATTTTAGTTATTTCTTTTCTTCTGCTGGGAAGAAAAGAATGTTCTTCCTTTTCCAGTTGCTTAAGATGTCCTGTTAAGTTATTGACTTCCTCTCTTTCCATTCTCTTGAGGAAGACTTGCAATTCTATAACTTTCCCTTTTAGGACTGTCTTTGCAGTATTCCACAGGTTGTGATAATTTGTGTCTTCATTATTGTTTTGTTCCAAAAATTTGGCAGTTTCCTTCTTAATCTTGTCTGTGACCCAGCTATCATTCAGCATAAGGTTATTTGATTATTTAGTTTTCATGTCCTTGTAGGAGTATGCAGATACCTGTTATTGGTGAGTTCAAGTTTTATTGTGTGATGATCTGAGAAAATACAAGGAATAATGTCTATACTTTTATATTTGCTGAGGTTAGACTTGTGACGTAAGATATGATCAATTTTGGTTGATGTTCTGTGGGCTGATGAGAAGAGTGTGCATTCAGTTTTATTAGGATAAAATGTTCTGTAGATGTCTGTTAAATTCAATTGTTGTATGTTGAAGTTTAAGTCCAGCATTTCTTTGCTTAGTTTCTTATCGAAGGATTTATCCAACACTGCCAGAGGGGTGTTAAAATCTCCAACTATTATGGTGCTGGAAGATATTAAACTGCTCATGTCTGTTTCGGTCTCCCTTATAATTTGAGGAGCATTCTGGTTGGGTGCATAAATTTGACTAATTGACATCTCATCATGTTGAGTATTTCCCGTAACAAATATGAAGTGACCATCCTTGTCTTTCTTTACTTTTGTTGGTTTAAAGCCTAGTGAATCCGCGAATAAAATTGCCACCCCGGCTTTGTTTTGATTTCCGTTTGCCTGGATTACAGATGCCCATCCCTTCACCTTGAGTCTATATTTATCCTTTAAGGTTAGACGAGATTCTTGTATGCAGCAGATATCTGGCCTGAGTTTTTGTATCCAGACAGCCAACCTGTGCCTCTTAAAAGAACAGTTTAAGTCATTCACATTAATTGAGAGTATTGATAAGTGTGATAGTAATTTGGGTGTCAAGTTCTTAAAAAATCCAGTGGACATTTTGAATCTTTTCATCAGTGTGGAAATTGAGTTTTGGTCAAGAATTTCAAAGTGAGTTTACTTTGGTGGTAGAGCATTTGCTGGTCATTATGGAGGATGGGTCTAAGGATATCCTGAAGAGCTGGTTCTGTTATGGCAGATTTGTTCCACGTGTGTATGTCATTAAAATTTTTAACTTCTCTATCATAAATGAAGCTCAGTTTAGCTGGATACAGGATCTTGGGCTGAATTGTTTTGTTGTAGGAGATTGAAGGTCGGTGAGCATCCTCTTCTGGCTTGAAAAGTTTCAGCAGAATGATCTGCAGTCATTCCAATTTTCTTCCCCTTGTAGGTTATTATTTTCTTATGTCTGGCTGCTTGCAGGATTTTCTCCTTCACATTAACTTTGGCAAAGTTAATTATAATGTGTCTAGAAGATGCTTTATTTGGGTTGAGTCGTGCTAGGGTTCTGAAACTGCTATCTGAATTTTAGTATCTCTTGCCATGTTTGGGAAGTTCTCCTCAGTTATCTCTTGGAGTAGAGTATCTGTGCCTTTTGGACCATCTTCTTCTCTTTCAGGGATTCCTATGAGGTGAATGTTTGCTCTTTTGAAGTGGTCCCACAATTCTCTCAGGGAATGATCTGTTTTTGCTCTCCTCTTCCTCTTTGAGCATTTGGGAACGATCGAAAGCTTTATCTTCAATGTGAGAGATCCTTTCTTCTGCCTGCTCCATTCTGTTACTGAGAGATTCTACTGCATTTCTCAGATCTTTGAGGGCTGCAAGTTATTGTCTGAATGTGTCAAAATCTTTGGTGACTTTCTCTTTGAATTCATTGAATTGTTGAGGCAACTTTTGAATTGCTCCCTGAATTTCTAATTCCATCTTTACCTCCATTCTGTTAATCTTATTTGCAATCCAAATTCTGGATTCAATTTCTGACATCTCAGTCATTTGTTTATGAATGCGATCTTCTGTTGTGTCTCCTTTGTCATTTCTTGGGGGAGTTGATCTACTCTGATTATTCATGTTGCCAGAGTTTTTCCGCTCATTCCATTCTGTGATTATTTTTCGAGTTTGGTTAGAGAAGCTGGCAAGGTGAAATTGAATTGAGGGCTCCTGGTGTTATAATTAACCAGCCCTTTACCAAGGAACTGGGACTGGTGATTGCGGCTTTTCCCTTAGAGCATTACAAAGATCCCATTTAGAACTCCTGCATGAAACTCTAGGCACTTGCTTGGTGTGGTGGGGCTAGATGGCCCTAACCCATAATCAGCTAGTGTCTGTCCAGTCCTAGTGTCTGTTTCAGCCCTAGCCTGTCCAGTGGCTTTGGGCTGAAATCTCTTGGAGATGTACAAGCAACTAAGACACCCCGCGCCCCCCTGCCCTCTATAGGCAATAACTAACTCAATAACAACAACCAGGGTACAACCTTGGTGGGTCCCCATGTGATTGGCCCAGGTTAAGAGTTCCAATCTGGTCGACACAAACACCGATCAGGTGGGAGAGTTCAAAAGGTTTTCAGCATCTATGCAGCAGGGATCCACTGGCAGCTCAATTTGACCCCAGTGGTAGGGACCATGGAGCTGCCACCACTGTCAGGGGCAGCACTGCTACTGTTGGGAGTGGCACCTTCGGTCTGGGGTACTGCTTTGTGCATGTTGCAGGAGCCAGTGGGGAGCTAGAGGGTGTTGCCACCAGCTAAAAGGGGCATAGGAGCTGGGTGGAACCAGAGGGTGGAGCTGCTGAGCCCCAGCCTCCCGCTACAGGAGCCTGTTGGGAAGCTGGAGGGTGGAGTAACCAGCCTTGGAGCTCAGCTCTCAATCTTCCCCTTTATTGGGTTATTTCTGGCCATTATTTCTCCCTCTGGATGGGAGCCTCTGCTGAAAGCTGGCTTCAGTCAGCCATCTACCTTTTACTAATTATTCTTGAATGGTACCCCATACACTTTAAAGTTAATTCATATCTTAATCTCTTTGGATAATACAAGTGACCACCCAGTATCTGATCACACTCACACCTAAGTCCTACATTCATAATTGTTTTGCCTTTAAAACCTTTAAACATAGGTTAGACATTACAGTGTCTACAGATGATATTTTAGATTTACCTTTGTTTGGCATTTTCTTTGTTCAAAATTTGCCCTAAATCTTGAAAGAAAGTTTGGCTGGGCACCAAGTTCTAGGTAGTAAGTCCCCTCCACCTCTTTGCATACTGTTGTAGAACTGTTTTGAAGATTACCTAAGGTCCTTAGCACCATGCTTATTGTTACCACATTTGCTCTTTAATAGTGGCTGTTGCAGTCTTAGAAAAATATTGGAACAAATGGAGATATTTCATGTTTGGTTGAAATATCTGTACTTTTATTGTCTTTTTCTTTTATTTCCTAGAAACTGTACAGTTCTGTAAGCATTGAACTATAATCACCACCACTGTCAAGATATAGAACATTTGTGTCACCTTAAAAACTCCCTTATCTCTTTTTCAGTCAATTTTCTCTTTACACACCTAGCCCCAGGCAACCGTTGAACTGCATCAGGTCACTATAGAGTAGAATCTTCCTATTTAGAGTTTTATATAAATGAGATTATATATTACAAACTCTTCTATGCCTGCCTTCTTTTAGTTAGCAAATTATTTTCGTGTTCATGTTACTGGCATATATTAGGAATCTGTTTCTTTCTGTTGCTCTATATACCAATGTTATACTACAGTGTGTTTAGCTGTTCTCCTGTTGATAGACTTTGGGGTTGTTTTCCAAATTGGGGCTGTTACGAGTAAAGCTGTTATAAACATTTATGTACAGACATTTGTGTAGATATATTTTCATCTCTTCTGAATACTTATTTAGGAATAGAATTTCTGGGTCTTAACCCCTTTTTGCTGATCTAGGAGGAGCTTGATGGGAAGGAGCTGACCAAGGTCTCATGTCTAGAAAGACACTAAACCTAAATTACCATTTAGTCATTCCTCTCCTATCTTCTCTTCAGGATCCATTCTATTATACTGATTTTCACACTTTGAGAGCACTAGGACTCTTTTTATAAATAATTGCTTTGAAACCCCACAAACAGGGTACACTAAATCACTGTAACCAGGCAGCTCAGAGGGTTCAAATAGTCACTGTTTGACTATTGTCTTATTGAGCATCCATGCCTTTACACAGTGCTGCACTGCATTTGGCTGCTTCTTGAGAGCAGAGTCCTGGACTCCCTGAGGCCCAGTTTAAAATCTCTTCTTAATCCCCCCTTGCCTTAGTTGTTTCGGAACAGGTCATTGAGCAGCTCTCCTTTGCCTTATTTCAGTAGTCTAGAGAACCGGAGACTCTTTCTGTGGCTGACAAAACAGCTTCTCTCCCCAACCCCCAGTGCATACCCTTGGAATATAGTAATATTACCATCTTTGTTGCTATAAATTGCTGCTAATAATGTATCTCCTTGATCAAAGGGCACTTCAGGGAATGTAGGCCAGACAGGTACATTCAAACTCTTAGACTATTTACCTTTGTCACTTGGTAATATTTACAGATGGAGCAAATGCCAGTGTGTTTCATTGCCATATTCTGGAGCAGTGGTTCTCATCTCATGTTATCAGAGCCTAGGTTATGAGATTTGAAATGCACTTTGCCTCCTTTGCACTGTTAACAACTGCACCAGAGCATTTTAATCAACTTGTTTTCATTGAAATGTACAATTTTTCTTCTCATTACATCTGTAAGCTCTCAAGTTTACGGACATGATCTCCTTGGCTAGACTAATACTACTTGGCCATTCTTGCATGCAAATTTAAAATTTAATATCTTGCTGCAGGTCTGTTGAGTTTTATGCAAATTCCAATATAGATTATATTTTAGGGCTGTAAATTAGAAATTACATTTAGGGGGAAATAATATTTGTGTGGGTTTAGAAAAAGTAATCTTGCAGTTTTCATGGTACATGGTATTTCTTCTGAAGAAATGGGATTTTGAGTATTCTGTGTGGGTTTAGAAGATGTCTTGCCAATTATGTTTTTGATAATGAAAATATAAAAACAATACCAGTCTATGCATCAACATTCTTTTTTTTTTTCTGAGACAGAGCCTCAAGCTGTCACCCTGCGTAGAGTTATGTGTCATCACAGCTCACAGCAACCTCCACCTCCTGGGCTCAAGTGATTCTCCTGCCTCCACCTCAGCATTCTTTATGACATTTGGTTATCTGCCTTTACTAAACCATTTGGGATTAGCTTGGTTCTCTCACTTGTTCATTCATTGAATATACGGTTATATAAGGATGTTTGATAGGTTCCTGGCTGTCCTCTTGGCCTTGATATAGAGCAACAGACAAAATAGGCTCTGTTGCTCAAGAAACTTGAATCCCGCTACTTGCGAGAAACAGATTATAAGCAAATTAACAAGTAACTATTTCATATCTCTGCTGGTGATTCATTCTATAGAGAATAATTATTCAGGGTCTTGGAGTAATGGAGGTTTGGGACATCATGGAAGGCGTCTGTAAGGTGACATTTAAAGACTTGAAGAGCAAATGAGATGAGTGGTGTAATTTTTCTTAGGAAAATATTAGTCTAGGTGGAGAGACTGCTAAGTATAAATGTCCTAAGTGAGTACCCTTGCCATGTTTGAGGACCAGCAAGGTCATCAGTGTAACTGGGCAAGAATGGGATTTAGAAGTGGGACAGAGAGGAGGAGGAGAAAAATCCAGAGAGAAGGAGGGTGGCAGAGCATGGTGAGGTGCCACGGACCATATAGAGCCCTGTAAGTATTATAAGAACTTTGGCCTTTGCTCTGAATGAGATGGAGAGCCTTGGATAAGGCTGTCAATTGGACTCTGACTCTGTTTTGTGAATGGAGTTTACGGGGTCAAACACAAATGTTCATATAATAGATGTAGGATACCATCATTAGCCATTGTAGGTATGGACCTTAGATGTTGCTTACAGAGGGATATTGACCAAAAAGAAGCCAGGGTTAGAGAGAAGAGTCTGGCATTATTGCCATTTTTGTGTTTGGAAATCCTCAAGATTCTTTGGTTGTGGCAGAAACCTAAGTTACATGTGTTGCTGGGGTCTAGTACCGTGTGTTTTAAGAAGTCTTCCGGGTGATTCTAATGTACTCTTTAACTGCTAGATTCTACTCATGTGTTTCTGATTTAGGAGGTTCGGGCAGGGCCTAAGAATTTCCATTTCTTACAAGTTCCCAGATGATACCAGCACTGTTGTTGTTGACCACACTGTGAGAAACTCCGCTCTGGTGAATGGGAACTGCTATGTTGTTATTTGCAAAGTTAAGTTTCTACGCTTCTGCTTCATTAAATAGTGTGTAGTAGCCTGGGCTCTGGGCCAGACTGCCTGAGTTTGAGTCTCAACTATGCCATTTACTGTGGTATGATCTTGGATAGGGCACTTAGAGTGATTTCTTGCACATAGTAATTTCTTACTTGATGCTAGCTATTTTAATATGACATGTTAGTATAAAGTGATGTGATAGAAATAAAATGTGAATAATCCGCTGAATGTAAGTTCTGGACTGTGGGTCCTATAAACAACATCTTGTTTTGTTTTCTGAATGACCTGGAACAATTATTAGATCTCTTTTACACAATGGGGAAGTGGCTTATTCTTGATCATGCAACTTAGTAAGTAGGTTTCAGGTCTCTCTAACTGACTTCAAAGCCTGAGATTCATCACTATGTGAGTTGCCTTGGAGTACTGGATTGGCTTTTACACAGATTCAGGTTCAAATTTGAGTCCTGCCATTTGATTTCTCTCTCTCTGTGTGTGTGTGTGTGTGTGTGTGTGTGAGAGAGAGAGAGAGAGAGAGAGACGCGCACATGCAGAATTCATATACTCTGTACTGAGTAGAATATGACATGGTTTAGCATTGTTAATTCTTTTCTTTTCTTTCTTTCTTTTCTTTTATACTTTTTTTTTTTTTTTTAACACAGAGTTCTCACTATGTTGCCCTTGGTAGAGTGCTGTAGCATCACAGCTCACAGCAATCTTGAATTTCTGGGCTCAAGTGATTCTCTTGCCTCACCTCCGAGTAGCTGGGACTGTAGGCACCTGCCACAAAGCCCAGCCATTTTTTTGTTGCAATTGTCATTGTTGTTCATCTGGCCTGGGCTGGGTCCAAACTTTCCAGCCTCCGTGTATGCGACTGGCATTGTAACCACTGTGCTACAAGGGCTGAGCCAGCATTGTTAATTATTTTCTAATTAAAAAAATTTTATGCTGGACATGGTGGCTCATGGCTTTTATCTTATCACTTTGGGAGATTGAGTTAGGAGGATCACTTAAGGCCAGGAGTTTGAGACCAGCCTGAGCAAGAGTGAGGCCCCATCTCTTTAAAAAAAATAGAAAAATTAGCTTGATGTGTAGCTGTAGTCTCAGCTACTTGAGAGGCTGAAGGAGGAGGATCATTTGAGCCTGTGAATTAGTGGTTACAGTGAGCTATGTCGATGCCACAGCACTCTTGCCTGGGTGATAGAGCAGGACTCTGTTTCCAAGAAAAAAAGAGCTAAATCTAGATAGACTGTAATTATGAAATTTTTCTTTTTCTTTTTTTTTTTTTTTGAGATAGGGTCTCACTATGTTGCCCTTGGTAGAGTTGCTGTGGCTTCACAGCTCACAGTAACCTCAAACCCTTGGACTTAAGTGATTCTCTTGCTTCAGCCTCCCAAGTAACTGGCGCCTGCCACAACGCCCAGCTATTTTCTGTTGCACTTGTCATTGTTGTTTTGCTGGCCTAGGCTGGGTTTGAACCCGCCACCCTCTGTGTATGTGGCTGGTGCTGTAACCACTGTGCTACAGGCGCCAGCCAGTGTGAAATTTTTCTTTAGAGTTTCTTATAGGAATGGATTTTTCATAAAGTGAAATTTGAGTTCCTGAGTTTTGTGTGGAGAGGATTCATGTCATCAAGGTCTCAATTTGGGAGTAAGAGATGATCCTTTTAAAAACAGACTTCTCTGCTTGGGTTTTAGATTCCTTGTCTCAGGAAGTTCCCATTGTTAGCATAATGAAGTAGGTGGGAAAGTTGGTATGTAGAGAGAACGTATCTCTTTTTTTTTTTAGAGCCATGAAGTAACAAGCTAAATATCTCTAATTTGTAAGAAGGAATAAATTATTACAGACCAGGAAAAAAAATACCCCTGAGCCTTGTGGTTTGGGAAAGTTAAAAGCATTACCTAAAAGTAAGATATAATCATACTTACCATCATAAACTCCCAGTTATCCATTGATTATATGTGTTGCAATCTCATCGTTTTAAAATCTGGTTATAAAATTGAAAAATTGATTGACAAATAACTGTCACAAAGCTTTCAGGACTTTTCTTCCCTAGTAACAGTTAAAGCTCCTCTTGATCCCTTACTCAGTCATCTGTGCAGATATTAATAGATTACATGTTCTGACGATACATAGACAATTACAAGGAACTCTTAAGTGACTGCAGGGGGAGAGAGGCACGCTAGCTATTAAAATTAAAGTATGGTACTTGGGCTAAGCAAGCAGCCCTAACTGTCCTGGGTATCCCTGAGGGTAATACTGTATATAGTGGCTCAGGTTCTTAGACAAAATTATGTCATCAAAAAGAAGCATGCCAGTTTGTTCTTGGTATCTTTGTAAGAATCGAGGGAAATAGTATATCAGAAGTTCTTGTCAAGTTTAGTTTCAGTAAAACTGTTTGCTTAGGGGTAAGTTTAAGTTATTTGGGGAAAAAGATTACCAGTATAGTATATGTACTATGTTCCTTAATAATAAGGTTATAGTAGTGGGAGGCTGTAGGATGAGTTGGAAAGAGCATTAGGCCTTGGGTACAGATCCTGACCAGAAGCACAGTCACCTTAGATGTCTCTGAGCCCCAGCTTTCCTGTCTATAAATTAGGAATAGTATCTGAAGAGTTTGTTTTTAGGATTAAATGATACGATACACACACAGTGCATCTAGCTCAGTGCCAAGTAAATAGTGATGAGGCCAGTAGATTTCACAGACTCACATTTTTGTGAATCCACTATCCTGTCCCACATACCTTTATGAGGTATAATATATGTCATACTATATGTTAATAGTTCACCCATTTGAAAATGTACATTTGATGATTTTACCATGTTCACAGACCTGTGCAATCATAACCATAGTCAAATTTAGAAATTTTCATCAACTTGTACCCTTTAGCCATCCCCTCCATCTCCTTCCCTACCAGATCTTATAGGCCCCACCTTCATTCCTTCTCCATATCTTATTTTCAGCTGTGGACATGCTGATTTGCTTGTTGTTGCATCACTTAATTGAAATTTTTTGAATTTTCTTAGTAAGCAGCCAATTTGGATTTTCCCCCCTCCAGAGTATTTGTTTTTCCAAGTGTGTTAAAGTGACTGCTGCAGCCAATGTAAGGGCTCACCATTTTGCACTTTGTAACCATTCCTATGGGCAGCTTTATTCAAAACTGCTCCTGCATTGCTTAAATTATTTGTTTTATACAAAAATAGTTCTCCCTAACTTACAGCTTCTCCACTGCCATGTTGACAAATGTTACATCTAGTGGAAAACACAAAAATAAATAACAGCAAGGGAGTGGGGAACATAGAGCTAAGTGAATTCATTTCTCCTCTTGAGTGCCATTCTCATTTGTTTTAAAAACCACCCTGGCATTACAGGCAGGAAAGGCGGAGGTAGGAGAACCGCAGGAAAAGAATAGGCCACATTTGATTTCTTTGAATTGGGCTGACAGGGCTGGTTGAACAGACAACTTGGGAAGTACCTACAGTGTAGGGCCTGGGATGAGGAGGAGTTTACAAGGAATCTGAATACCTTGCAGCTATTCAGATTATGATAGTAACCCCCATTTGTGTAGTCCTCAGTTCATTTGGTACATTCAATTGTTTTCTCATTGTGTGATTATGAGACTCAATTGTAAGCATTGCTGACACAGCAGTATGAATGGCCAGGTTGGTTTGTGTTGGGGACTGGGAACAAGCAAAAGTGCGAGAGTTTGTGTGTTCTCAATTTTCATACTGAAGATCTGACCCAAGCGAGAAGGCAGAGGGGTTGCTAACAAATGTTGATTGCCTGTTCTGAACTAGATCTTTCCATAAACATTATTTCACTGCATGGTACACAAAGGTTGGTGGTTTTATGGCCATTTTACAGACTAGGGAGAAGAGAGTTTTGAGGAATTATGGCACTTATTTGCTACAGGTCACACAGAAATTAGGGAGAGGAATAAAATAGAAATCCAGTACTTCCAAACTCATACAACATGTTTTTTTTTCCTCGCTGCAATAATGTGTAGCAGAGACCGTAGAAGGAACAAATAAATGCAGAGGTGCAGAGGAAAATAAAAAGCAGGGAAAATGGCAAGCAGTGGAGGCCAAAAACAGTTTTAGAAAAATGGGTTGTATATCTTCTCCTTTGAGGTTTTTTGTTAACTAAAAATGGCCAGGAAAGCTAAAGTGCCTTGCAAGTGCACATGAGGTTTTGTTTTGGGTGGATGAGTTAAAAATGATTACTTGACCAGTTGTTATTGACTAGAAAAATATTTACCTGAGCCTTTCATAATTTGTCTTAATGTGCATATTGGTGAGGCAGTGCTTGATAATAGCCTAATGGGCCATCCAAGGTATAAAAGGTTTGGTTAGCCAGAATTAGCCTTTCATTCTGGGTCTTGCAGGTGGATTTCTGCCTATTTATTGAATAGGTATTGAATATGGTATTCTGTGCTCTTTATCTCCTCAATATTCTGTTAATAATTTTTTTGATAGTCTACTGCTATGGGTGGATGCCTCTGGGGAGAAAAAGAGAGAGAAAAAAGGGAATTACTTTTCCCTTGTATTCTCTCCTGCATTTGTTACTGTTGTTGTTCCATGCACTACACTATATGATAGAAGGGGAAGAAAGAGTGTTTAGGCAGGTGGAGGAAAGAAGAGTAAATGAAAGGATGAATTATTAGTCTGAACTTTAGTTCTTTACTCAAGTTGAGCCTGCAGGATTGTTTCTCAGCATATGAACTTTTTTAGTCATATGTACATATAATAGGTGCTTATTCAGTTTACTGCATCTGTAAAGGTATCTCCAGCTGCCATCCTAAGGAATACCATATAGTGTTTAGGATTACAAGGGTTTAAAACCCAGACTTCCCAGGTTTGAACCCTTTCCTCACTGTTTAGTGTCTGGATGAAACCTTGAATTGTAACCTGTCCTTTCTGTGTCCAAGATAGCTTGTTAAAAATAGTGGTTATATCAATACTTGTAGAGTTGGGAGGATGAAATGTGTTACTTAACACAAATGAAGTTTTGTAACATTTACCAATATATAGCATTCACTAAAAGTTAAATTTTATGATATTAAGCGTCATATGCTAAGTTGCCTCATCCACCTCACTGCCCCTTTCTTCATTGTGGTCCAAAATTCTCCATCTTTAAGTGCCTAGACAATACCCCTGTGGCCTGCTAAGGAACCTTCCTCTGAGTTTAGCTGGTCTTGCACTGGCTTCTTGGACTGCTGCTTCCCAGCAAAAGGAAGATGTTTGTACTTCTGGGAGAGTAAGCAGGCTGGGGTGGGCCCTGGCTCTCTGCAGAGGTGTTCATTCTCCTGGTAAGAGGAAATAATCACTTGTTAGAACATAGCTTTGGCTTGCCCAGGTTCCTGTTGTACACTTGGGGCCTAGAGTCTCTCTGACCCCTAATTGTGGGTCCAAGCCAAAGCTGCCACTTGCTGAGCCAGGAATAATATAAGAATTAGTCTTTTTCTTCTTTATACTAAGCACTAATCAATCTACAGTTAATTCTCTGTCTAATTTCTGAACTGGATGCCATGAATAACTGCCCTTAGATGTGTTTGCCAATAAAAGGATAAGTTTAAAGCTTTTAATCAATGCTGCTTGCACTCGGTATTTAAGGTCAGAATCTTGTGTGAGACTTATTTTGATCAGGATAATTGTTGGGTTAAAAATGAATGGTTTTTGAAATTGTGACAGTTGTGGTTGACTCGTGGGTGAATTAATCTTTGAGAGGATGGAAAATTGTCAATTTCATAAGAGTTCTTGCTCTTAAGTTGTCCTTTAGGTCACTTACGGAAAAAATATGACTTTAGGAGGAAGGCATTCTTTCTCAATGGGAAAGAGATAAGAGACTAATTGAAATTTCTAGAAGTCAGTGATGGAGGAGCAGAAGGGAAACTGGGTATTTTGGATTTTCAGTGACCTGAGGGGCTGGAGCTGAAGCTGTTTATGTTTTAGGTAATATTAACTTGTAATTTTGTGTCTTCAGCATACATTTCTCAAAGAAAGCTAGATTTCCTAGCCAAACACTATTGTCTAAAATAAGGCATGGAGTTTAGAAACATTTGTGGTTTAGATACTGGCTTCACTGAATGGCCTAGGACATGCCACTTAAGTTTCTAGGAGCCTCAGTTTTTAAAATTGTAAAATGGGATGAAAATAGTGACCTCACAGTTGGAAAACTTATCTGCAGTCCCACATGTGAGAATGTGGAGCACAGTGCCTGGCATACAAGAAGAGTTAAATGGGGAGTCTTCTTTCACTTCTTTACAGAATTTGTCTAGCATGCATCTGGATAAGTAAATGGAAAATCTTCTGCCTCATGGCAGTGAATTGGAAATTGTTCCTGTTAACTGATTTTTTTTTTTTATCCTCAGTGAAAGGAATGAGAGAAGTGAGTCAGGTGGCTGCATAGTTCTGGAATGGCTCAGTGATAATTCTAACCTAGATAAACCCTACAGGTGTCAGGAAATGCAGGTGTCAAGAAGTTGCAAAAAGTATTGCTTGTACAAAGGAAACTGACATTTGAGTGCTTGCTTTGTGCCAGGAACTTTAAGTACTCTACATGTGTTATGTCATCTGATTCTTTTTTTTGGTTGCAGCCATCATTGTTGTTTGGCTGCCCGGGCTGGATTTGAACCCGCCAGCTCAGGTGTATGTGGCTGGCACATTAGCTGCTTGAGCCACAGGCACCGAGCTGTCATCTGATTCTTATAACAGTAATGCAGGGAAGGTAAGATTTTTTTTTTTTAAGATAATTTAAAGGGGTTTATTCTGAGCCAAATGTATGTGACTGCCAACCCAGAACACATGGGTCCTGAGAAGATGTACCCAAGGTGGTAGAGTTACAGTCTGGTTTTTATACATTCATGGAGCCAAGAATCAAACATAAAATCATAAAGCAAGGGGCAAAGTGGGCCCTGGGGAAGAGCCTGTGGTGCTCATGGGGGAAGAGCCAATATGGTGGCAGCACTGAGTGGGAGATGGAGGCCTAGTCATTGTGACTGTCTCACTCATTCACTTAAGGCCTGCCACTCACACAAATTCCAAAGACAGAGAAAGCTAGTTCTCCTGGGAAAAAGCAGGGCTAGAGCGCTGGAGCACATTGTAAACATGCCTTTGGGGAAGCAGGATTCCACAGAAGCAACCTCTGTAAATAAGCAGGATGCCGTAGCCCAGACAGCAGCTACTGAACAGACATAGTCTTCTCTCACCCAATTTGGCCATGTAGGCTCAAAGAAGCCCATGCGCTTTCTGTAAATGGTGCTGTGCAGAAAGAAATGAACTGGTCAAATGTAAGAACATGGAAGGCAGATGACAGCAGCCTTTTACCAGCTCTAGGAAACCAAAGAAAAATTATCTCCCCTTTCAGAGGAAAATAGTTTTCAACCAAGCAGTCTACATTCAGCTAAACTTTTCTTCAACTGAAAGATTTGCATTCTTGAGGTACTTTACTAAGAAGAATATGTTTCAGTTCCATTCATGTAAACATAAACAGATAAAGTTTCCATCTTTTTTAAGGCTGCATAATACTCCATAGCATACATATACCACAATTTTTTTTCTTGGCATTATTTTTATTAATATTGCTTAATATTTTGATGCAGTAATCATCTGACTTCTTTTCTGAATGTATTTATCTTCTTTCATTCTTTTTTTTTTTTTAATCATAGCTGTGTATATTAGTTCAATCATGGGGTACAGGGTGCGGGCTTCACATGCAATCTGAGATATTTTTATCAACCTGATTGACATAACATTCATGAGATTTTCTCGTTTACTATGTGAAAACATTTTTGATCCGTATTTAGAAGTTTTCTCCTGACTCTTCGAATATGTACTACACATGTGATCTCACCCTTTGTCCCATCTCCCCCCACCCTCTCCCTCCTCTTCCCTCCCTCTCCCCTTTTCCTGTCTTCCTGGGCAATAAATGGGTTGTAGCCTTCACTTGAATGATAAAGAATTTGTCTCATATTAGGGGTGTATACATTGGATACTTTTTCTTCCATTCTAGAGATACTTTGCTAAGGAGAACATGTTCCAGCTCCATCCATGTAAATATGAAAGA
>CAUYON010033205.1:0-21454 GCA_963573935.1 Arctocebus calabarensis | reverse complement strand
AAAAAGTTTCTGGATGAGTTTACTTTTGTGTTGGAGGATTATGCTGGTCATTATGGAGAATAGGTCTGAGAATATCCTGGAGAGCTGGTTTAGTTATGGCAAATTTCTTCAACATGTGGATGTCATTAAAGTATTTAATTTTTCAGTCATAAATGAAACTCATAGCTAGATACAAGATCCTGGGTTGAAAGTTATTTTGTTTTAGGAGATTAAAAGTCGATGTCCATTCTCTTCTTGCTTGAAAGGTTTGATCAGAGAGTTCTGCAGTTATTCTAATATTCTTCCCCTTGTATGTTTTAGATTTCTTACGTCTGGTTGCTTTCAAAATTTTCTCCTTCATATCAACTTTAGTGAACTTAATTATCATATGCCTGGGGGATTTTTTATTTGGGTTGAGTCTTTCTGGGTTTCTGAAACTGTCTGCTATCTGAATTTCAGAATCTCTTGGCATGTCTGAAAAATGCGTTTTCATAATCTAATAGAGAAGAGACTCTGACGCCACTTCATCGTTTTCAGGTATCCCTATAAGGCGAATGTTGGTTTTCTTCGAGTTATCCCAGAGCTATCTGAGAGAATGATCTATTTTTGCCTTCCATTTCTCTATCTCTTTGTCGGTTTGGGAGCATTCGATAGCTTTGTCTTCCATGTCAGAAATCCTTTCTTGTGCTTGCTCCATTCTGCTGCTGAGGGATTCTACTTTGTTTCTCAGATATTTGAGGGCTGCAATTTCTTGTCTCAATGTGTCCAAATCTTTGGTCATTTGGTCTTTGAATTCCTTGACTTCTTGAGACAATTTTTGAAATGCACCCTGAATTTCTAAATCCAACTTTTCCTCTATTTTATTAATCTTGTTTGCAATCCAAATTCTGAATTCTATTTCTGTCATCTCAGCCATCTGTTTATGCATAGAATCATCACTTGTGTCTGCCAAATTGTTCCTTGGGGTGTTGACCTACTCTGGTTGTTCATGTTTCCAAAGCTTTTCCATTGATTCTGCCCCATGATTAATTTTACACCATTTGGCTGGATGAGTAGATAAGGAAAATTTGGGCTGGGAGTTCTAGTAGTAGTGATTGACCAGTCCTTTGCTTGAAAGCTGGGACTGGTGTCTGTACCTTTCCCCGTAGAGTTTTGCCAAGGACCTGTAGAGTGCTACTGCTTGCAAAGCTGGGGACCTTCTTGGTGTGGTGGGGTTAAGTGGCTCTGTCTTATTTTCAGCTGGTCTTTGTCTTACCCTAGAGAATCTGTTACTCTGGATTGAAATCTGAGTTGTGAAGAAATACCAGCAGTTAAGTCACTGCACTCCCCATAGGCAACAATTAGAAAAGTCAAATCAAACCTTCCCACTACCACACACTCAGGGTACCACTTTGGAAAGTCCTCAGGTGATTGGCCCAGTTGAAGAGGTTCCAATCAATTATTCTCACCAGCACCAGTCTCAAATGGAAGAGTTAAAAAGTCTCTGGCAACTAGATAGCAGGGATCTGCTGGACGCTCTAGTATAATTCACTCTGGTGCTCTGTGAGCTCAGGAGGGTGCCCCCGCCCCCCCCAGCAAGTATATTAGTCTGGGAAAGTTGATGCCTCCTTCCCCACCTTGCCCCTCTGTTACACCCAGTCAGTGTTAACAGTTGTGATCCAGTTTCCTCCAATGAGCAAATGCTCCAGAGGTTTGCGTCTGCCTGGGTCACAGTGAGATCTGTGGCTCCTCAACCAGTCCGCTACTCCCTGTCACTGTTTGGCAGGGGAGGTGAGGCCTGACAACCTGGGTACTTGATTGGGACTGGGGCGAATCACTCAGTTCCAGCCCTGTCCCTGATTGATGTTGCTGCTGGGACAGAACAAGTTCGCAGAATTTATTTCTGTCAAGGCTATTTTCTCTGATCAGACTTGGGCTTCAGATAGGCCTGATTCAGTCTGTGAGTTCCAGCCCTTTGTCTCAGCTTTCATGCCCTGAGGGTCAGGTCAGTCTGAAGGTAAGCAAAGCGGCCTCTGCCCTGGTTGTCAGCTGACTCTGCGCATATTTGTACTGCCTTAGGCATTTCCTTCATGTGCCTTGGTTGCAGGGTCTACTCTGCCGCCCGCTTCCCCTGGCCGCCCAGAAGACTGGGAGTGTCTCCTCAAAACATCCCCAGGGGTGCGAGCCCTCCTGCTATTGTTCCCACAGTTGTGGTTGCTGTTTTGTGCCTCAGGGGACCTTCTGTCCAGCTGGGCCTCCTCTTAGCTCACTTTCCTCTCACCACTCCCGAGCTGGAAAATCAGCACAGATCAGCAACAGTCCACGCCTCATCCACACCCCTTGAGAAAATCTCCGAGAATCTGGACTCTGTGGGGAGCAGCCCTCCAGACCTCAGGGAGAGAGAGGAGGGGAATATCAGGAACTCAAACTTGCAGGTAGAGAATATATACAGTTTTATGCAGTTTTATGCCTGGTGGGGTAGTGCTGCTGCACCCTAGTAGGGGAAGGAGGTTGGTTTTTTGTTTGTTTGTTTGTTTTGGTTTTTTGTTTTTTTTTTTTAGAGACAGAGTCTCACTTTGTCATCCTTGGTAGAGTGCCATGGCTTCATGGCTCACAGCAACCTCCAGCTCCTGGGCTTAGGCAATTCTCTTGTCTCAGCCTCCCAAGTAACTGGGACTACAGGCGCCAGCCACAACACCTGGCTATTTTTTGTTGCAGTTCGGCCAGCGCCAGGTTTGAACCTGCCACCCTTGGTATATTGGGCCGGCACCCTACTCACTGAGCCACAGGCACCGCCTGGAGGTCTGATTTTCAGAGGGTCTCTCCTGTGGGGTACAGTGGGAGGACATCTGAACTTTGCTCGCTTGTTTGTATGGAGGTATGGAGTATAATGCGAGCCACTCTCATGGGGGAGGGGACTCCCATCTGCTTGGTGATGCGCTCTGTACCATTTTGTTTGTGTTCTCGGGGTCTCAGGTCGCCCCAGCAGGGTTGATGTGCACTCTTTGACCTTTTCTTTTGGCTCAGATCCAAACCATCAGCTATCTTGATGAGTATCTGTCCTTTAACTCTCTTTCTGGATGGGAACCTCTGCAGAAAGCTGGCTACAGACCGCCATCTTGGCTCCTCCCCTTACTTAAAAAATTTTTTTTGAGACAGAGTTTCACCCTGTCACCCTGGGTAGACTGCTGTGGTGTCATAACTCACAGCAACCTCAGACTCTTGGGCTCAAGAGTTCCTCTTGCCTCAGCCTCCCTACTAGCTGGGACCACAGGCATTCACCACAGTGTCTGGCTAGTTTTTCTATTTTTAGTAGAAACGAGGTTTCGCTCTTGTTCAGGCTGGTCTCAAACTCCTGAGCTCAAGCAATCTATTTGCCTCGGCCTCCCAGAGTGCTAGGATTATAGTCATGAGATGCCATGCCCAGCCTAAATTATTTTTACATTTTAACTGATTTATTCTTAGAACTTTCCCCTAACTTCTTACTTTGAAAAATTTAAAGTGAACAGGAAGATTGAAAGAATACTAAGATGAATATTCATATACCTTTCTCCTAGGTTAATTATTAACATTTGCCATATGATCTATCTCCCCTTTTAACTAATAATACAGATTTTTAGACTTAGAGTAGATAACTAATAAAAATTTCACATTTTTTTCACATTGTCTTTAGCCACAACTAGACATATAAGTTCCATATGAGCAAGAACTAGGCTTGTCTTACTCATTGCTGCATCTCCTAATATGGTGTTTAGCTCTAGTAGGAGCCCAGTAAATATTCACTCACTGATGAGCTGTGTTGTCCTTTATACAGTTGGCCCTTACAAGCTGCACAAATCAATCAAAGCTTGAAAGAACGTTCACTTGATCTTAAAGTATGATATTAAAAAGTGTCCTCTAGTATGAAGGGGAATATATCTAAATCCTTCTCTTTCTGTCAGCACTTAGTACAATGCCTTGTATCAGATACTTGCTCATTAAATATTCCTTAAGAGAAAGAAAAAACTTGGTTGGAGTATCCAAGATGGCCCAAATATGATCAAACTCTGGAAAGTAAGCCTCAATACTAAAAATGTGAAGTGTATTTATTCAGACTTGAATGATGCATAAATTAATGCAGTATCTGAGGTGGTCTCTGTTGCAAGATTAAGTACTAGGTCTGGAATTCAGAGAAGAGGAAGAACAATGAACACAGGGAAAAAAAGGAAAATTAGCTTAAACTACTACATAGGGATTCTTAGACATAAGGAAGACTTTCTTAAGAGTGAAAGCTGTTCACTTTACAGATGTATTCCCATTCTATAGATCTCTTCTGTGAAGTAATCTATTACAATGTAGAAAGTTTCTAGGATCTTTTAGTAGGTTTCTGACTAAAATAACCACATCTAAACATACCCAATAGATAAAAAGAATGTCAAAAGAATGCTCACTATTGCTTGCATATTAAAGTTAAGATATAAAGATATCTTAGCATGTACTTCAAGATCTTTAACAAAACTGTCTTGGACTCAAGTGATCCTATTGCCCCCGCCTCCCTAGTAGCTGGGACTAAAGGCACTCACCACAATGTCCGGCTAGTTTTTCTATTTTTAGTAGAGATGGGGTCTCACTCTTGCTAAGGCTGGTCTTGAAACCTTGAGCTGAAGCAATCTGCCAGCCTTGGCCTCCAAGGCCTCTGTTCAATGATTTTACTGTCCTTGTCCCAAATCTAGCCTGGAATGTGGTCCAGAGTTTTTTAAACTGCATTCTATGGAACTCTAGTGTCCCTTAGTATAAAGCATCTGATGTTAAAAATTTTGCATGGTGAAACAAGTTTTAGGGAGATCTCCTGACCCCCATGGAGATCTGGGCTGAGCTCTGGGACTTCTCTTCTTTGAACATATTAGTTCTTGGTGTCTGGCTGTCCATGCTTTTCTCCAGGATAGTTTTCTACTGTTGTGATCAGTCACCTTTGGGGGTAGGGGTACTTTGGCTTTTCCACTCCTGTAATAAGTCACCTGTAGAGGTGGGGTACTTTGGGCCTTTCCACTCCTGTGCTCTGTAACCTTTGGGGGTAGGGGGTACTTTGGGCCATAAGAGATCACTCTGGACAAATTTTTAAAAGATAAAGCTGAAAATGGCATAAACAGTAACACATTTTTAAACCATGTGTCATTGCGTTTTCTCAGTACAAACAGTTACGGCTCCCTGAGGAATTTGGAACTATTGGCCCTGCTCTTTCTGAAGGGAAATGTGGTTAAAATAGCATCAGTCAGTCCGAGCTGGCAAGCCAGAGCAGTAGTGGCTACTTTTTTGTACTCATAATTAGACTTGTAAAAATGGATATGCCATGAAGTGCAGTGTCCGCAGTGTGATCACAAGGAAGTTTATGGAGGAAACTCTCCAGCTATTTCAGACTTCATTTTGGCTTGATTTGCAGCAACCTTCTAAGTGGTTAGTCAGCTATTCTATCAATGTTATTGGCAGGATCTATAAAAAGTAATTTTGAATGACTCTAAGGGGAACCTTGAGGAGTAATATAACTATCTTAGAAATGTATAATGTCATATGGTACTCTTCAGTTTGATTATTCTTATTATCAATTGGAAACATGCTTTGAAAGTTGAATTTAGAATAAAAAAGGCAAACATGAGTGAGTGTGGACTGAAAACCACCCATGCAAAGTACAGGCTCTGGCCCCAGGGCAGAACAAGCTAAACCAAGTTCAAAAGGAAGTGAGGAAATTGAAGGGTAGAGCTGGAGAATAGTCCAGGAGAAACAGGTAACATGAGGTGGAATCAAGGATGCTGGGCCACACTGCCTTTCAAGAACAGCTGGTTAACAGGGGAGGCCACCTCACTGGAAGGGCAGGAATGCAGGAGAAAAGTGTGGCTTGTTGGCAGAGAGACTGAGAAAAGCAAATATGAGCAGAAAGCTTATTCAGGCACATTTGCAGCTCAGGGTAGGTGGTATAACTGTGGTGAAACCAAGCAGCCGACAGTGAGTATCTGACCAGGTGGATAGTGAGCTACTAGTAACCTACTAAACTATAAATTCAGTTTGTTCTGGGCTTGGGTAGGTCTGTGCCTTGTGAAGGTTGTAATGTCAGGAATAACTGGAGAAAGAATGGTGGCTGTTTATATCCTCTCCTTTGGCTGGAGAACAAAGTTCCTTTCTCTTATAGGTCCTGCCAGGCTTATGTTTGTCAAGAGCCTCCCAACCAAGTTCAGGGAAAAATAAACAAGAGTAGAGCTAAAAGTTGAATCCAGTAACTCAGGGAAGAAATTGGATGTACTACCAAATAGAAGGGCGAGAGATATCAGAAGTTCTGGCATGGAATCAGAGCCATCCTTCCTTCCTTCCTTCCTTCCTTCCTTCCTTCCTTCCTTCCTTCCTTCCTTCCTTCCTTCCTTCCTTCCTTCCTTCCTTCCTTCCTTCCTTCCTTCCCTCCCTCCCTCCCTCCCTCCTTCCTTTTCTCCTTCCTTCCCTCATGTATATTATACAGAGCTTCTATGCTAGGTTCTTGGGAATGCAAAGATAATAAGATAATAGCTCTTGCCCTCAAGCACTCCAGAGACTTTTAGGTAAAGTAGAGAACTTGATTATAAACAAGTATAGTAAGAACCATGAGTACCTGGCTCTCCAGGAGTATGAAGGTGGTGGTTAACGAGAACAGACTGTAAAAGATGTCTTCCTGGAGGAGGAAAAGGATGAGTAGGAGGTAGGTAGATGGATTGAGGAATGATTGGGATTTCAGGGTTGCTGTGGCTAGAGAGCCATGGGGGAATTTTGTATGTCACGATTTCTCTGCTATGGATACAGGAAAATGGATGCCCAAACTGGGTTCTAGCCTGAAGGCCAAGTGGGTGCCTGGCTTCAGACAGAAAGAATTCAAGAGCAAGCCTACAGAAGAAAGCAACAAGTTTATTGAAGTAACAAAAAAACAGAAGGAAGCCTTGCTTTATAGGCCAAGCAGCAGCTGTATCTCAGAGCAAAAGAGAGTAGCCCTTTGTGAGTTCCAGGGTTTTATTTTATACTTTTTATTTAATTTTATGTTAAGCAGAGGAGGGAATCATTCATAAGATTTCTAAGAAAGGGGTAAGGATTTTCTGGAACTGAGGGCCCATCCCCTTTCTACGCCATAAATGGCATTTATAAACTTGTCACATTGCTGGTGGGAGTTTCTTTTAGAATGCTGACATATTAAAATGGATATACTGAGTGGGGGTAACTTGAGGTCATTTTCCATGGCCATCTTTCAAAGCTAGGCTTTGCCTAGCTTATCCACTGCTTCCTGTTTTATCAAAGACTTTGGTTTGTTACTTAAGACTCTATATCAAGCAGGACCTGGCGTTTCCCTATCTCACTGTGGTAGGAAACTCAGCCACTTGCTGTAGATCTCTCAGACCAGCTCCAATTGTGGACAATAATGGCTTTCTTAATTATCTTTCGGCTCTTCCCTAGGCAAGCTTATCCTTGCTGGAATTATTGTCTTCTCACAAAAACTAAGAGTCTAAGCTCTCTTGTATGGCTTGCAGGGGATGGGGTGGGGGAAGGAGAATACAGATTATCTCTTTGTTGTGCATAAACCTACATACTGAGATTCCTCCCATTCAAGTCTTTGGAATGGGGTTATAAACTGGAGCATCCTAGTAAGGTTATGACTATTCTTTCCTTAAGCCCTCCCCTCAGCAGAAGAATATGTGTCCATTCCTATCTAAATAGATAGCAGACTCTGGAGCATACACTTAACTCTTTGGGGTTTTTCCCACCTTGGAGGACATATCCATAGTCCTGCATTTTGGGAGCTGAATTCATATTTAACATCACCTTTGTCTGGTTTAAAGACGTTACAGAAAATGAAAATGTCATGTTATATAGTGCTGGTTAGATATTATCTATGCTGATGGGATTGTTGCTATGAATATTTGAGTTGCTATGAATGTTTGAAAAGGCAAAGTGTGTTACAGTGAAAGTACTAGAACTCTGTATTAGTCACACTGTTCTGATGGGACTGGTGTTAAAATGCTAGTAATGAGGCTTGCCTTGCCTACCTCGTGTTGGTTAAGATTAAATTACAGAAACTATGTGAAAATGAAGTGTTACTGGAATGCTATCCAATCCTGAGATATTATTATTTGAGTTCCTCTTTGTCTGCCTTTTGAAAACAAGTGGGGTTTTCCATTATTTCGTAGATAAACCTTTTACTTAGACTGAGTTACTATGATATTAGAGACACTTTAATGAAAAACTGACAAATACATTAAAAAACTAATAGAATACTGTCATTTATGGCTAATTTTAATGGTATCTTAATGTATTGAATAGTGTTTGTGACTCTTCCCTATCTATACTTAAAGGCTTTAGTTGCAAATTGCTAGATATTTGGTTCCATCATTCAACATGTTTGGAACACTGAAATAGGTAGATTTTGTTTTTTTTTTTTGAGACAGAGTCTCACTTAGTCACCTTTTGTAGAGTACAGTGGTGTCATAGCTCACAGCAACCTCAAAGTTGGGCTCAAGCAATCCTCGTGCCTCAGCCTCCAGAGTAGCTGGGACTATAAGCACCTGCTACAATGTCTGGCTAGTTTTTCTGTTTTTAGTAGAGACAAGAGCTTGCCCTTGTTGGGACTGGTCTCAAACTCTTAAGCCCAAACAATCCACCGGTCTCCGCCTCCCAGAGTGCTAGAATTATAGGCGTGAGCCACCACTCCCTGCCTAGGAAGCAGTTTTTGGAAAGATGAATTGCTCTAAAAGAAAGTCTCAGCTTTGACTGAGAGAAAGGTATTTGTAATTTCCAAAGGGGCTTTAAAAAAATCAGAAAACCATCAAGAGCAGGATTTGCGGAAGCCATAGTAGTGAGCATAGGAGCAGAGAGCCTGTTCTAATACTTTCAATGTGGGAGGGAGATGAGAAGTGAGGAAACAGATGGAGATGGAGAAAGATTTACAAAATGCTTATTGTCTTTCAACAAAAGGGTGGTGGCCTATGCACAAGTATTACAAAGGGTGCAGATCTTCCCTTCTACAATTATGAATATGTGGGGCTAAATATCGACTCAGGGTCCTCCTGTTCAGTCTTCCTCCCTGATTACTGATATGTTTCAAACCTTGACAGGGCAGTGGATATTAAATTAGGCCTTGGGAACACCCAAGAACAAATGGCTAGAGCAGACACTTTTAGTTGTTGTTGTTTTCCTGTTTTTCCATTTTTCCAGGCCTGATTAGAGAAAAAGAGCTGACTTCAAAGATGGCACAGGTGACCTGCTGCCACAGAAACTGAGGTACAGGGCAGGGTCTTTGTGCCTCCATGCTTAAAGGACATGCACTGATTACACTCAGTGGGGAGCATTGGACTCTTGGTTTCTCAAGAGTTTTATTTTCCTGGCTTGGCGCCCATAGTACAGAGGTAACAGCACCAGCCACAGACACCGAAGGTGGCGGGTTTAAATCTGGCCTGGGCCAGCTAAAACACAATGACAACTATAAGAAAAAATATAGCTGGGCGATGTGGCGGGCGCCTGTAATCCCAGCTACTCGGGAAGCTGAGGCACGAGAATTGCTTAAGCCCAAGAGTTTGAGGTTTCTGCGAGCTGTGATGCCATAGCACTCTCCTGAGGGCTACATAGTGAGACTCTGTCTCCAAAAAAATAAATACATAAATAAATAAATAAAATATTTCCATAAGTGGAAAACATTAGAAACAAAGTTAGTAATTTCAATGAAGCAGCTTCTTACACTTTTATTTAACAAAACTGTATAAAGATACCAGTGACATACTACTGTTATAAAGGAAGCAAGAAAAATGTCAAGCTATTGAACATTTAGTGTGGCTGGGAATTATATCATATTGATATTAGGTTAATCTGATGTTTCCAATTAATTCTTTTTAATTGGTGCTCACAGATAATCTGATTCTATTGATAAATATGGGGATGGGGTGGAGGAACAAATTTGAATACCATCTGGTGATATACATACATCCATCTACAAAATGCTTTTTTAAATGAAAGTTCACATGTATATTATGAAAATTCTTTTTCAGATTCATGAGTTGTTAAGTTCTTGAACTAAAATACCGATTCATTGTTTTTTCAAAACAATAGTTAGTTTCATCAGTAAGGTTCAGAACAAATGTCTATCACAGCAGATTGCTAGAATGAAACACTTGTACTATGATAATGTAAAACACGCAGCTCATGACTTTTAATTTTGTATTTTATTATGTTATGAAAAGAGGGCAGCAACTTTTTGAAGATACTGTCTGTGTCATCTCATACTTAGCACATCCTGTTTTGGGGCTAGTGTGATAAAGCATGTGCTAAACAGATACTTCTTGCTTTCTGGGTGGGGTCAGATGAATGCTAAGAAAATAACAGGTTTTTTCTGTTGGCCCAGAGGCGTGTGTCTGCATGTTTCTGGAAGGGTGAGTCTGAACCATTGAGTGTTGGATATTATTCCCTACTACAGAGTGGTTCTGAAAGGGCTAATCTGACTTGAGGATATGTATAAAATGGAAAAAGCAAACAAGCAAAAACACCTGTGAAGTCAGAGTATGAACAGGATTTTAAATGTATATTAAGGGAGCACACAAGCTGTCTCTGCATCGAGCACATGCACAGACTTTGCGATCCTTTCAGTGCTTGTAGAACCTAAGACTGGCTCTCAGGGAGTTTCTTTTTCTTAAGAAACAAATGAAGTAGAATTTACACACTGAAAATCAAAAGTATATATTCATTTCTTCAGATACTTAGATCATTAATTCATAGTCTTTTGTTTCCCTCATATAAGCATTTCAGGCCCCTTATTTGACTCTGAGTACAGTTTTATTTGCATCTCACACTTTTTGATGTGCCATATTTTCTGTTGTAATTGAGCTCATAATTTTTATTGTATTTCTTTGACCAGTGGATTATTTAAAGTGTGTTGCTTTGGTCCAAACATTGGACCTTTTCTAGTTATTTTTATTATTGATTTTTAGCCTAATTTCATAAAATTAATGACTTCAGAGCTTTGAAATTTGTTGAGACTTGATTTATGGTACAACTTTGTCAATTTTGGCAAATGGTTGTGTGCACTTGAAAAAAATGTTATCCTATAGTATTATATACAGCAGTTAAATAA
Source organism: Arctocebus calabarensis (assembly GCA_963573935.1). Classification (NCBI taxonomy): domain Eukaryota; kingdom Metazoa; phylum Chordata; class Mammalia; order Primates; family Lorisidae; genus Arctocebus; species Arctocebus calabarensis. The sequence continues at coordinate 10,392 of CAUYON010033205.1, read as the reverse complement.
GGCTCATAAATCATGTTAAAATCTTCTAAATCTTATGTCATTTTTCTCTTGCTGCTGCTTTACTGAGATAGATGTATTCAAATCTGCAAATCTAATTCTGATGAGCCATTTATCCTTTGATTCTGTCAATTTTTGCTTCAAGTACTTTGAGGATATTAGAGGCATGGAAATTTATAATCATTAAATCAGCTTAGTGGATTGATCATTTTATCATTATAAATGATCATTTTATCATTGTTTGTCGCTATTTCCAGTATTGTTCTTTTGCCCCTGATATTAGTATAGCTGTAGCAACTTTCTGTGGTTTTTGCATTGTATATACTTTTCTAATATTTTGTTTGAATTGCTCTTTGTCCTTATGTTGAAGTGTGTCCATGTCTGTTGTAAGCAATATTGAATTTTATTTTTTAATTCACCCTTATGGTTTTCTTTAATTGAAGAATTTCATTCAAATCGCTAATATATTTGGGTTTAACTCTTTTATCTTATTATTTGTTTCCTATTTGTCATTTTTTAAAATTTTCTTCTTGCCTCTGTTGATAGATTATTTTTATATATCTGTTTCTTACTATATTAATAGTTGATAATACATTATTTTGTAACAGTTTCTGGTGGTTAACGTCAGCACTATAACAGGCATTCTTGATTTAATAGACTACAAACACTTCTGCTTTCAATTTATCACTTCCCGAGCAATATCAGGACATCAGAACACTTTGACTTCATATACTAAACTGTGGGGAAAATTGAGCCCAGATCTTTAGCATAAGTACTCACTTCCTGCTTGACAGACCTAAAGAATCATGAGACTGGCATGTGAATTATGTATGTGCAGGAGACCAGAAACTGGCTTCCAAGTGATGCGAACAAGCCTAATACTTAATGGTAAAGATTCTCTAAATTCCAAAGGGCTCTTGATGCTGGAGGCAGAGGTTGTGCTCAAGGTCTGCAGTTTTGCAAAAACAAAGGTGGAGACATTCGATCTGACCTTCTCCATCTCCTCCCTAATCAGTGCTCATGTCGGACAGGACCAGCAGCTTTTGTCTACTTCTTCCCCTTTTGTGGTAATAACTATGGACCTGAGGTTTACTCCGGAGGGTTTCTCCCAGAGTTCCTTAGTCCCCCCAACACAGGCTCTGTGCCAAGCCTCTTCATTCTTCGTGTAAAAACCCCCTCATCTGGTGACCCCTCACCCCCTCACCAAACTTCTGCCTTTTTTCTTTTATTTTTATATTTATGTATATTTTAGTCCTTCCCTCTTAATAGTAGTATTATTTTCTGTAGTTTTAATTATTTATAGGTATCTTTTCTTTTGTTTCTTATTTTGTCTTACATTTCTGTATTTCTATCTGGATTATTTCCTTTCTGTCTAAATAATTTTAATATTTTATTTTTTATTTTAACATATGGAATGTTTCATAAATTTGCATGTCATTCTTGTTCAGGGGCCATGCTAAGTTTCTCTGTATTGTTCCAATTTTAGTGTATGTGCTGCTGAGGTGAGCACTTAATATTTATTTTAATGCTGGTTTTACCAGTGATAAATTCTTCCCATTTTTTTGTTTAAAAAATTTTTTATTTCTTCTTCCCTTTTTCTTAAATAGCTTTATAATTTACATGCCACAATAGTTACCCTTTCATTCACTTTATTTTTCTCCTTCTTCCATCTTTTAAAAAAAATTTGTGGCAAAACACGCAACATAATATTTACCATCTGAACTTAAATATACAGTTCAGTGGAGTTAAATATAGTCACATTGTTCGGCAACCTATCTCTAGAACATTTTAATTTTGTAAAACTTCCTTATTTTTGATGATTATTTTTTCTGGGTATAGAAATATTTTATGAAAGCATTGTGTCTGTTATGAGGAGGTAATATTTGATTATCTGTGGATCCATTTTTACAGTCTGTTTTTTGTTGTTGGTATAGTGGCTTTTTGTAATTTGATCTTGTCTCCTGGTGTGCTTATTAATTTTTAATTAAATGATGGATATTAGGATAAAAAATTGTTGGCATTTGGGTGATTTTATATTCCTTCTAGAGAGAACTTACCGTTCTGTTGGTAGGCAGTTAGTATAAGGCTAGATCACCTTGATTTAATCAATGAACAAGAAGATTTGCAATGGAATTTCAATCCATGTAAGGTCTGATATATATTCTGGTTTGTTTTCAATTTTAGCTATAGCCTGTTTAGGATCTAACTCAAAGCCATGGTGTTTACTTTGATGGTTTTTGAACATCAATTTTTATTTTCTCATCCTTATGAACTTGCAGAAAGCTTAGGCACTAGTTCCTGTGATGTTTAAGAGTTGGCAGATTTGGTTCGGTGCCCATACATAGCTCAGTGATTAGGGTATTGGCCACATACACTGAGGCTAGTGGGTTTGAGTCCAGCCTGAGGCCTACTAAAGAACAATGACAACTACAACAGAAAAATAGTCAGGCATTGTGGCAGACACCTGCAGTCCCAGCTAATCGGGAGGATGAGGCAAGAGAATTGCTTAAGCCCAAGAGTTTAAGGTTTCTGTGACCTGTGATGCCAAGGCACTCTACTGAGGACGACGTAGTAAGACTCTGTCTCAAAAAGAAAGCATTGGCATATTTATCAAGGGGCAACATGGAGGAGAATGTTAGACCCATGTCTATGCATATCTCTTCTCTCTGTGTTCTTGGCTCTTTACAGGTGGGCTACCTGAGTTGCTCTCTCGTGCCTTCAAATAACTGAATTTGTAAAATAGAATTTCATCCACCTTCTTGGTGAGAGCGTTGGTCTGACACATAGCTGAAGTTCCTTTGAAATTTCTTTTTTCTTTTTTGAGACAGTCTCACTATGCCACCCTCAGTAGAGCAACCTCGCATCACAGCTCACAGCAACCTTAAACTCTTGTGCTTGCCTCAGCCTCCCAAGCAGCTGAGACTATAGGTGCCCGCTACAACGCCCGGCTATTTTTTGGTTGCAGTTGTCATTGTTGTTTAGCTGGCCTGGATTGGGTTCAAACCCACCAGCTCTGGTATACATGGCCGGCACTCTACCCACTGAGCTGTGGGCTACTGCCATTTGAAATTTCTTTAGGACAGGTTAAAGTTAAAGTATGCAAATTCTCTTACCCTAAAAATTCTTCTCAGGACTTGTAGATGGCTACTTATCTTTCTGGGACCTTACATCTTAAGTTTATATCTAAATGGGAAAATAGACAAAGCACATTAATTATTATTTCACAGACATAATATACAAGGGGGCAGGAAATATATAGACAAATGTTCAACTTCTATAAATTAAAAAAGATGGAAATTGAAACAAGGAGATGATTTTCTTCCAATAGATTAAAAATTTTCTTATTGTAAGAATATAAACTCAATCTATATTAGTAATTATGATTGCTGACATTTATGGAATACTCACTGTGTATCAGGAGCTGTTCTGAACACTTTATATGTAATATATATTCTAATAAAATATTATGAAGTACATATGATTATTAGTAATCCTGTTTTCAAGATCTGACTATACTTAACATTACTGAACTGTACATTTAAAAATGTTTAAGATGGTAAATATTATGTTGTGTGTTTTACCACATTTAAAAAAAAATGAAGTAGAGAGGAAAAAAATCAAGTGAAGGAAAGAAAGAGTTAGAGATTGTGCCCAAGGTCATTCTTCTTTTTTTTTTTTTTTCTTTAGTTTTTGGCTGAGGCTGGGTTTAAACCCACCACCTCCAGTATATTGGGCCAGCGCCCTACTCCTTTGAGGCACAGGTGCCACCCCCAAGGTCATTCTAATTGTCAGTAACTATACTGAATTTAGGCCCCACAGTACTGAGATCTCATCCACCAACTTAGACTGCCCCTGAGCTCTACTTCTAAGGCTTGATTCTACAAACTAGTCATATAAGTGTACAAAGAGGCTAGTACAAAAAGATTCCCCATATTGGTTGTAATAGTTAAAAGCTAGGAACAGATTCAATATTCATTCATATTGAAATGTCAAAATAAAATCATCCATGTAAAATATCTAGACACGCTGTATTAGTTACTAAGAATAAGGTTGATCTCAATTTAAGGACATGGAAAAATGTCAAGATATTATCTTTATATTTTATTTTATTTTTTGAGATAGAGTCTAACTTTGTTACCCTGGATAGACTGTCATGGCATCATAGCTCATAACAACCTCAGACTTCTGGGCTCAAGCAATTCTTGTGCCTCAGCCTCCTGAGGAGCTGGGATTATAGGTGCCTGCCACAATGTCCAGCTATTTTTAGAGGTGGGGTCTCTCTCTAGCTCAGGCTGGTCTTGAACCTGTGAGCTCAGGCAATCTGCCTGCCTTGGCCTCCCAGAGTGCTGGGATTACAGGCACTGCCTCTATATCAGTTACTAAGAATAAGGTAGATCAGCTCGGTTTCCATAGCTCAGTGACTAGGGCACCAGCCACATACACTGAGGCTGGTGGGTTCAAGCCAGGCTGGAGCCTGCTAAACAATAAGGACAACTGCAACCAAAAAATAGCCAGGCATTGTGGGGGGGCGCCTGTAGTTCTAGCTACTCTGGAGACTGAGGCAAGACAATCGCTTAAGCGCAAGAATTTGAGGTCACTGTGAGCTGTGACGTGAGAGCACTCTACCAAGAGTGACATAGTGAGACTCTGTCCCAACCTCTCCTGCCCCCCCCAAAAAAGAATAAGGTAGATCTCAATTCAAGGACATGGAAAAATGTTCAAAATATTATCTTTAATAAATAAAAGGTTAGGCTGGGCATGGTAGCTCATGCCTGTAATCCTCGCACTCTGGGAGTCTGATGTGGCATTGCTTGAGCTCAAGAGTTCAAGACCAACCTGAGCAAGAGCAAGATCCTGTTTCTATTAAAAATAGAAAAAACCTAGCCAGACATCATGGCAGGTGCCTATAGTCCCTGCTACTGGGAGGCTGAGGCAGGAAGATTGCTTGAACCCAAGAGTTTAAGGTTGCTGTGAGCTATAGTGATGCTACAGAACTCTACACAGGCCAACAAAGTGAGAGTCTGTCTCAAAAAAAAAAAAAAAAAAAAGAAAGAAAAAGTTAAATGAGTTTGGTAAAAAAATATTTATATAGGTATATATGCTGACAGAAATGTCCATATTGTCATACACACTGGATTGTTAATTGTGTTTTCCTCCTGAGAGTAGGATTTGTGAGTGGTGGTAGGTAGAACTATTGTATTTTAACTTATTAATGCCTCATATTTGTGGTAGTTTTATATATTGAGTATGTATTACTTTTGTATTATTTAAAACACGTTTATTATAAAAGTTTTAAACATACAGAAGATAAGAGAATAGCATAATGAATTTCTATACTTGCATCATGTAATACAACCAAAAATTTTCAGGGTTTTAACTTACCAGCTTCACATACAACCTATTCTCTTTAAATGATTTAATACTCCTACACGTTCTAAAGCAAATCCCAGACAGCACATCATTTCTTAACTAGTCCTAATTAACTCAGTATGCATCAGTAAGAGTTATGGAAATTTTATTATATAACCACAGCACCATTATCATACCTTACAAGTTGACAATAATTCCTTGGTATCAGGTAATACCAGTTTATAATCAAATTGCCCTAGTTAGCTCAAAGATGTCTTTTTACAATTTGTTTACCACAGTATGCAAACAAATTTCTCACATTATGTTTAATTGTAGATCTCTTTCACCCGTTTTAATCTAGAACAGCTCCTTACTTATTTTTTGTATACCGTTATCTTACTGTAATTTATGATTACTAAAAGAAATAGCTACATAAATTATATGGCAACCAACATCTCACATTAAATCTTATGAAAGTAAGACATTTTAATCCTATTTGTGGGTATTTGTTCATCCCTATCTTTCATCAATACTGTACCTGCCAATTAATCAGCACATTCTGAGTGCCTAAGATGGTTTGAACAGAAGATATTTGAAGAAAGACTCGCCAGGTGTTTCAGTTCATTTTGTGTAAGAACTGGAGTAATTTGAAAGTTCTAATATGTTTGCTTTAAATTAGAAATTATCAGTTGCTTTAAAATGGTTATAAATGTATTTTTGGTGAAATTCTGCATGTGATGTTTTTTGGTAAATCAGATCTCTCTTTTTCCTTTCCTTTCTCCCTCACTTGCTTTCTGTCTTTCTCCCCTGTCCTTTCCTTCCTTCCTTCCCCCTCCCATTTTGAAAATACTCTAGCTACAATTCAAAGTCATTGGTGTAGAAACCAGCAGTCTTTTTCTCATATGTCATATGTGGGCCACAGAGAAAGTTTTGAGGCAAACTATTTTATGGTCCATTATTTCACTTCCAGGAAACGTAATTAATAGTTTTTAATTCACTCATGGAAGTTTTGAATCCTTTTTGATTCACTCATGGAAGTTTCAGCTTGCTCGGCTTATTGGTGTTGCTGGGAAGGGCTTTGTTTGTTTCCTTCCACACAGATTTTACGTTCCTTGGTTTTTGTGTTATCTCAAAACTTTCATAGTGACTCACATAATCAATTTTATTTTATTTTACTTTATTTATTTTTTTTGAGACAGAGTCTTCCTTTATTGCCCTCAGTACAGTGCCAAGGCAGTATAGCTCACAGCAACCTAAAACTCAAACTCTTGGGCTCAAAGCAATTCCCTTGCCTCAGCCGCCTTGGTAGCTGGGACTACAGGCACCCACCATAACACCGGTTATTTATTTATTTTTTTTTTAGAGATGGGTTTCGCTCTTGCTCAGGCTGGTCTCCAATTCCTGAGCTCAGGCAATCCATCTGCTTTGGCCTCCCAGAGGGCTAGGATTACAGGCACAAACACCTCCTTCCTCCCCTCCAACCCATGTGATTAATTTTAAATACCTTAGCTTTGAAAAGTTCAGACAGCTTAAAACCTTTCAAGACATGCATGTTGACTTAATTACAATCTCACAAAATTATTCAGGACAATGTGAAAGTATTTCATGCATAATAAATAAGGATGTGCATCATCGTCCACAGCATTTGAAAGGGAATGCCAAGATGGAACAGCATTATTGTCCCTAATCCAAAGGAACCTAATTAGTGCTAATAGGGGGAAAATAGCAAATGAGAGCTGGAGTTCAACATGGTTTCAGGGAAAATATCCTAATGGACAGATTGATCAGTTAATGGAAAATTCCCAAGAGAAGTAATGTTAATGCAATTGGAATATGTAATTAAGGGGGAGAGAATATAAGAGGAGGAATAAATGTACTCTTTGTAATTCTAGTCTACACAGATTGGTTCCTGTCCAGAACATTTTATCTTTATTCTAGAAATAGATAAAAACTAGCATTGATAGATATATTCTTAGTGATGGAATCTCTAGAAAGAGAACAGAATGTTTAAAATTAGGTTTTGTTTCCTTTTCTATTGCTGATGTTGAGTGTGTGTTCTAGAAATTCCTCAGGGCTCGTATTTCAGATTCTCATTCACTCACTTCAATATTATGAAATTTGGTTCATTAAATAGTGTAATGATATAATAATATATACAATGATATAAATTCACATAGCTGCAAGGTGCATTCAGTGTGTTAGCAAGCTGAAAATAGTTCACCATTTAGAAAAATGTAGCTAAGTTGATGTGTGTTTATATTTCAGTATAAATTAGTCTATATTGGTTTAACTTTGGTTCTTAATGGTAGAAGTAAGTTTCACCATCACTGTGCTTTCAGTGATAAATGTTGATTAAGAAGAATGCGAGCTCTGAAACAAATACTTTAAGAGCTTGTTAACTAGTATGGTAATCTAGATGCTTGCCTAACTAATCCTGATATGCAAAAGAACAGGTACTCTTGTATCACTAAACTCAGAGTATAATTTTTCTATTGTGCTTAGTTTTACATCATTTGGTGGAAAAACTGATACATCTCAACTTCAACAAGCTTTTTAAAATTAAGAATGAGCATATTAATCAAGGATAAATGCATAATTATTTCTAGTTTGTATTAACTGAATCAAATTTCTTACTTTTAATGAAACAGAAAAATTTAGAGCTAATTACTTAGCTTTCATAGGTCAGCAATATTTGTTTGAATCATTCAAATTTACAGTATCTAACTTAACATTCTCAAATCTTCATTTTGCTCTGTGTTGTATAGACATGGCCAAAGCATTTAGAATTAAGTCAAAGTTCCAAAGCAAGGTTTGTCAAAAGGCCTGAGGATTATTTTAAAAGGTCAAAAACTAATTAGAGGAGAGTACCTACAAAAGTGCATTCACTGTACTTGTACTACACCCATGAGAAGATGCATTTGTTTACTTATACTTGCTGACCATAATCTAGGACATTGCTACATAAAGTTAAGTTTTTTCGTCATGCACCACTCATGTACCATGTTTGATCTCTTTGGTATCAGGATGTCTGATTCATAGGGTGTTCACAAGTCAAAACCATCACCTTATCCAATACACTTTGTTCTTCCCTGGGCATAAAGCCATGTTCTTTATAGATTCAAAGCAATTATTCTTGAAATTGTAGAGTTACATCTTTTTCTTTAGCAATATGTCTTCTAAATTATATTCATTACACAATAGCATTACTTATTGATATCCTAATAATACTAAATTAGGAGTTCCTTATGACTAAATTCATACTAAATTATGAGTTCCTTAAGGCAGAGACCTTATTAATCACTTTTGTATGTCTGGTACCTGGCACAAGGTAAAGCGAATGACCTATAATATAGATAAAAGTGCTATCCAATTGTTGTCAATGGATTTCTTGGCCCACTGAATAGCTAGAATTCTAGGTACCTAATGTCTGGTTAACACCTTCAGTGGTTGGAGTTACAGTATAGCTGCCTGAAATACACTATGTTCTATGCTTTTAAGCTTAAACTTCAAGAAGAGGATCCCTGCATACAGTCCTTCTCAAATTGATTCAAGGCTTTCATGTTAAAAAGAATAGCGACTTAACATTTCACTGCTTCCAAAACAGTCTTAATTTAACATCTTACTATTTCACTAAGGTGTAAAATGGGACTTTTTAAAGTATTATAATTCCAAATCTTTATTTCAGGCTTTGCATACTGTTTAGAAGTTAGGAAGTTTATATGAGTGTTAGTATTTCTTAATATTGGTGCCAAGTTTGAAACTTCAGGTGATATTTGCCATTTGATACCCAGTCTGGTATTTTTTTTTTGGTCTTTTTTTTTTTTAATTATTTTACCTTTTATTTATTTATTTGTTTTTTGCAGTTTTTGGCCAGGGCTGAGTTTGAACTTGCCACCTCCAGCATATGGGGCCAGCGCCCTACCCCTTTGAGCCACAGGCACCACCCTGTGGTTTGGTTTGTTTTTAACTGCATTATAAACTTCATGTATAATTGACATATGATAAGCTGCATCTGTTAAAGTGTACGATTTGACATTTTTAGCTAACTTATGCACTTGTAAAAATTATACCTACAATCATCAGGATGAATATACCCATCATATCCAAAAATCTCCATGTACCTCTTTATAATTCCTCCTCTCTCCCCTATTCCCTATATCCCTGAGAAACCACTACACTGTTTTCTATGACTTTATTTTGGTTGGCATGTCTTAGAATTTAAGATAAAAAGGATTCATCTAGTTTATATTCATTTTTGTCTGGCTTCTTTCACTCCTCATAAATATTTTGGATTCATGAATGTTGTTTTCTACAGCAACAGTTCACTCATTTTTCTTGCAGAGTGATACTCCTTTATGTGGATGTACCACATTTCTTTTATCCACTGTGGGTTATTTCCATTTTGGACCATACATAACCTCCATGAATAATCTTATATATATCTCTGTATGGACATGTACTTTTATTTCTCTAGGTTAAATAAGAGTAGAAAAGTGGGATCCCTTGGTAGGTTTGCATTTAATTATTCAAAAACTTCCAGTTTGTACTCTAAAGATGTTGTACCACTTTACAATCCTCACAGCAGTGGAGGAGAGTTACAGGTGCTCCATATGTTTGCCAACGTTTGGTAAGGTCAGTTTTCTTAATTTTAGTCACTCTAAAGGTTGTGTAGTGATAACTTATTATGGTTTTAATTTGCATTTCCTTCATGACTGAAGATGTTGAACATCTTTTCATATGCTTATTGAGGTCCAATATACCTTCTTTGGTGAAATGTCTTTAAATATTCTGACCATTTAAAAATAATTATATATATTATATATATGTATACAAGTATTTTTCTATTGAATTGTAAGAATTTTAGAAAACATAGTCTTTATATTTTTTCTAAGTTTGTGACTTTTGTTTTTTCTTTTTTTTTTATAATTTTATTGAATCATAATTCTGTACATTGGTGCAATCATAGGGCACGATTCATATACATTCAGAAATGTTTTGATCGTACTGTTACAGATAGCCTTCATGGCATTTTCTTGATCACTATAT
>CAUYON010033204.1:0-10370 GCA_963573935.1 Arctocebus calabarensis | reverse complement strand
TGGATAGAGTGCAATGGCATCACAGCTCACAGCAACCTCCAATTCCTGGGCTCAAGCGAAACTCTTGTCTCCGCCTCCCAAGTAGCTGGGACTACAGGCGCCCGCAGCAGCCGGCCATTTTTTGGTTGCGTCTGTCATTGTTGTTTGGCCGGCCAGGGCTGGATGCGAACCCGCCGCCAGCTCAGGTGTACGTGGCTGGCGCCTTAGCCCGCTGAGCCACAGGCACCGAGCCGAGTAAAAGGATCTTGAGGTGGAGAGGATTCTCCTGGACTATCCTGGTGGGCCCCGTGTAATCCAAAGATTGTCTTTTTTTTTCTGACAGAGTCTCACTATGTCCCCCTCGATAGAGTGCAGTGGCGTCACAGCTCACAGCAACCTCAGCTTTCTGACCTCTAGAACTGTAAAATAATAAATGTGTTATTTTGAGCTACTGAATCTGTGGTAATTTGTTACAGAAGCGTAGGAAATAAATATAGTAATCTCAAAATAAACCTCACGGTCAGAATTCACCATCTTTGAGGGCTTCCTACGTGCAAAGCTGACTTTTTCCTCAGCCTTCCCCCTCTCCATTTGTCAGTCAGCCGCATCAGTCGCGCCCAAACCTGTCCTCACACCTGCTTAGTGAATGCCTCTTGTTTCCTCGGGGCTCTCACGTAACTGCCCAGACTGCAGAGCAGTGGGTCGCAACCTTCCTAACGCCGCAAGGTATTTTCATTGTGACAAAGGTCTATGGACCCACGGGTTGAGAACTGCTGCTCTAGAGATACCACAGATGCTGTCCAGTTTAAAAAAGAGGCCAGGGCTGAAGGCAGGATGTGGGGATTTAGTGGCAGAGGAAAGATCAGTGCTCAGGCCTTCTGATTTCAGCCTGGGCTTGGTTCCTTGTCTTTCATTCCTCCTGCCACCACCCACAACGGGGACACATCCTGGGAGTCATTCACAGCCACCTTCCCCTCCTGCTGTCTCTCTGTTGTTCATCTGTCGAGGGTGCCCACATCATTGGATCCAACCATCTTTCTTTCTTTTTTTTTTGAGACAGAGTCTCACTTTGTCTCCCTTGGTAGAGAGAGTGCCCTGGTGTCATAGCACTCAGTAACCTCAAACTCTTGGGCTTAAGCTATCCTCTTGCCTCAGGCTCCCAAGTAGCTGGGACTACAGGTACCTACCACAACGCACACCTATTTTATTTTTATTTTGAGACAGAGCCTCAAGCTGTCACCCTGGATAGAGTGCGGTGGCATCACAGCTCACAACAACCTCCCATTCCTGGGCTCAAGCGAGTCTCCTGTCTCCGCCTCCCAAGCAGCTGGGACTACAGGCGCCCGCCACAAAGCCCAGCCATTTTTTTGGTTGCAGCCATCATTGTTGTTTGGCAGGCCCGTGCTGGACTGGAACCTTCCCGCTCAGGTGTATGTGGCTGGCGCTTTAGCCCGTAGAGCCACAGGCGCTGAGCCATACAGCTATTTTAGAGATGGGGATCGGATCTCACTCTGGCTTAGGCTGGTCTCAAGCCTGCGAGCTCAGGCATCCACTTGCCTTGGCCTCCTGGAGTGCTGGGATTAAAGGTGAGCCACCGCACCCAGCCTGGGTGCAATCATCTTGAAACTTGTGAACTAAAATAAAATCTTAAGGCACCCCCACAGCGACTGACTGTATCCTCTTTTGGCCAAGAGGATCCCTAAAACTGAGTTGCTAGCCTTGAGAAAGGCGATCAAACATGCCTCACCAGGCCCCCTCTCCTTCTTAGAGACGTATTCTGTCTGGAAGACCAACCCCTTTGTTGTTGTAGTTGTCGTTGTTTGGCAGGCCTAAACTGGGTTTGAACCCACCAGCCCTGGTGTGTGTGGCCGGCACCCTAGCCTCTGAGCTACAGATGCTGAGCCATCCTCTGGGACTCTTCCTTTTTTTTTCATTGTTTTTTATTAAGTCATAACTTTGTACGTTGATGCATTTATGGGGTTCAGGGTACTGCTTCTATATACAATGTGAAATGCATCATGCACATTAGGTGAGGTTCCCCCCCAATACCCTCCCTTCTCCCATCTCCGCCCACCCCGCACTGAGACTCTTTAATGAAATAAAGCTATTCAAGACCTACCCCCTGCAGGTCTTCAATATACATAACAAACGACTTGAGTCTGTCTGATACTTTTTCTGTAATAGACCTTAATCTTATGCATTCATTTCCACTGACTCCTGGTCTTTTAGGCAGAGCCTAACTCTTTCAGCCTATGGTCAGCAAAAGAAGCTTTAAACTCACCTATAACCTGTAGGCTCCCTGCTTCCAGATATCCCATCTGTTTGGGCCAAACTGATGTATGTTTTCCACGTATTGATTTAGGACATCACCTGAGATCCCTGTCTCCCTTAAGCATACAAACCCAAACTGTAGGCTTGGTGCCGTGGCTCAACAGGCTAAGGCGCCAGCCATGTACACCTGAGCTAGCGGGTTCGAATCCAGCCTGGGCCGCCAAACAACAATGATGGCTGCAACCAAAAAATGGCCGGGCGTTGTGGCGGGTGCCTGTAGTCCCAGCTACTTGGGAGGCAGAGGCAGGAGACTCGCTTGAGCCCAGGAATGGGAGGTTGCTGTGAGCTGTGATGCCACCGCACTCTATCCAGGGTGACAGCTTGAGGCTCTGTCTCAAAAAAAAAACCAAACTGTAACCCCACCACGGTGAGTCCACTGGCTCAAGGCTTCTCGGGTGTGACTCAGGGTCACGGTCCTGAAATTTGGCTCAGAATAAACTTCCTTCAATTATTTGACAGAGTATGGCTTCTTTTCTCACGTTCCAGAGGACACTATTTGAAAAATCCTTTTTGGATGGATATCTCTTTCCTCAAATTCTATCTGTGGTGGCCAGCCCTTGTCCCCTGCCCCCAGCCCAGCCTTGGCCAGCATCCTGGCCCTCACTCTGGATCCCCACCAACCCCGCCCTGCGGATGTCCTCTGCACACATCCATGCGGAGCAATTTAGCTCTGGCTTGGCATTTCCAGTGTGTATGCCCTGCACCCCTCCCTGCTCAGTAAGACAAGTCATGGCTCTTGGATCTGTCCTCTTAGACTGTGAGTGAGAGCGCAGGGTGGCCCAGGAGCAGGTGTAAGTAACCTGAAGCTTTGCTTTACTCTTTCCTGCTCAAAGACCTCTGAACTGTCATTGATTGATTGATTGATTGAGACAGAGTCTCACTCTGTTGCCCAGGCTAGAGTGCCATGGCATCATAGCTCCCGGCAACCTCAAACTCCTGGGCTCAAGTGGTACCCTTGCCTCAGTCTCCCAAGTAGCTGGGACTACAGGTACCAGCCACATTGCCTGGCTAAGGTTTCTGTTTTTAGTATAAACAGGGTCTCACTCTTGCTCAGGCTGGTCTCAAACGCCTGAGCTCAAGTGATGTACCCGACTCGGCCTCCCAGAGTGCTCGGATGACAGGCGTGAGCCACCGCACTCAGCCTATAAACTAATATTTGGTTCTAAGATCATCATGTAGGCCCTATGCTCTCTGTCATAACTTCTTTTTTTTTTTTTTGAGGCGAGCCTCAAGCTGTCACCCTGGATAGAGTGCTGTGGCATTACAGCTCACAGCAACCTCCAATTCCTGGGCTCAAGCGAGTCTCCTGCCTCCGCCTCCCAAGTCTCTGGGACTACAGGCGCCCGCCACAATGCCCGGTCATTTTTGGTTGCAGCCGTCATTGTTGTTTGGAGGGCCTGGGCTGGATTCGAACCCGCCAGCTCAGGTGTACATGGCTGGCGCCTTAGCCCATTGAGCCACAGGCGCCGAGCCTCTGTCCTAACTTCTATCTGCAATCTTATTCACTCTTTTGTATTTCCAGGTCTATACTGTATTCCCACCTCCTGTGGCCTCAGCCCTGGCTCCCCATCTCTTTGAGACCACTGAGCCTTCTCCAGCATCCTTGGCTATCCCAGTCTGCTCTGATCCTACCTCTCAACTTGCTCCTTCAGTGATTCTTTCTGAATCATCCACTAGATTCTAATAAAATTTGTCCTAGGTGGTAATTTTATGTTTCTTGCCTCTTAAAAAATAAAATTAAAAAAAAACTCCCAGCTATATTACCAGCTCCTGTTGTGCCCAGACACTTACTGAAAAAATAAGTCCAAAGAACTAATGCTAGTATGGGCACACATGGTGAGCCAAATGCTTTTCTAACTGCTATGTATAAACTCATTTAATTCTCAAATCAACACAGGCAAGTAAGTGACTCCCAATAGTGGGAGCTACTTGAGGTCCAAGTGGGTCCTGGGCTTCATGCAACAAAGTATTCAAGAGTCAGCAGACTGTGTAAAGTGAAGGTGAGATTTTTAGAAATGTTATTTAGAAAATATAGAAGGTCTCCTTCACATGCAGAGAAGAAGAAAGTTCTCCTCGCAGAAGAGAATCAGCCTCCTGATTCCTGTTGTCCTTTCACTTAAGCAATGGCTTAATCTTAGATTATACAAGGGGAGGAATATTCCTGGTAAGTGCCTCGGTGATTTTTTTTTTTTTTGCAATTTTTGGCCAGGGTCGGATTTGAACCCACCACCTCCCATATATGGGTCCGGTGCCCTAATCTTTTGAGCCACAGGCACTGCCCTTTTTTTAAAAAATTGAGACAGAGTCTCAAGCTGTCGTCCTAGGTAGAGTGCTGTGGCGTCACAGCTCACAGCAACCTCAACTCTTGGGCTTACGTGATTTTCTTGCCTCAGCCTGCCAAGTAACTGGGATTCCAGGTGCCCACCACTACGCCCGTCTACTTTGTTGCAGTTGTTATTGTTGTTTAGCTGGCCTGGGCCATGTTTGAACCCAATAGCCCCAGTTGCATGTGGCCAGTGCCCTAACCACTGAGCTACGGGTGCCAATCCTTTGGAGACTTTTTTTTTCTTTTCTTTTGAGGCAGAGTCTCACTATTTGTTGTTGTTGCTGTTGCAGTTGTCATTGTTGCTCAGCTGGCCCAGGCTGAGCTTCACTGAATGTGGCTGGTGCTGTAGCCACTACACTGCAGGTGCCCAGCCCTTTGGAGATTTTTTGACTTAGGGAATGTTGCAGTGATGTCCAAGGCAATACCAAAAGCAGTACCTGCAATTTTCTCTCATTTCTCCCTCAGAGGGAATATTCTCCTTTAATCTCTTCAGGGCTTGTGGCAGGATGAATGTCTGCCTTTTGTAGTTTTTTTGTTACTGCTGTTGACTTTGTGAGTGTAGGCCCTAATATTCGAGGAGTAAACATCTCCGGAAAGGTTTGATCACTGATGTCTCGTTGACTAAAAATCTGAGACACAAGACATCCCGAAGGGGTCCAGTGGTAGGATGTCTTTACGTTCTGGATCAGGTGTTGAGATGGGTTGGAAGCCTCCATTAGTATCAACTTGAATTGTAATAAAATAAAAATTTGACTAGAGGGTTAAACTAACATGGTCTAAAGATGGAAAGACAGACAGTTAAGAAGAGCCCTAAGAGGAGAAGGAACCCAATGCTATTGGGCAAAAGCCCTTAGTAGAATCCCAGTGGGTATGTGTAGCCTGTTGAAAGAAAGTGTTTGTCCTCTGCCCTCCCTCCTCTGAATCATTAATGTAGATGTAGCAAGATATATTTGTAACAGTATTTATTACTCAGTTTCTAAACTATCCAAGATGGACAGAAGGTCTTTTCCAAGAGGAGGAGGGAGTATAACGTAAACATGGTGAACAACTAAGGCAAAATATAAGTTTGGGTAATAATTATGTAAGTGACTTGATTTCAGCCAGTAGGAGGTAAGTAAAGTAACAATAACTAGGTTATTAGGAATATGTTAATAATGATTACAAAAAGAAGAGTAAGTACCTTTACATTATTTATTTTTTTGAGACAGAGTCTCACTATGTCATCCTCAGGAGAGTGCTGTGGCGTCACAGCTCACAGCAACCTCTAACTCTTGGCTTTAGGTGATTCTATTGCCTCAACCTCCTAAGTAGCTGGGACTACAGGTGGCTGTCACAACGCCCAGCTAGTTTTTTGTTGCAATTTGGCTGGGGCCAGGTTTGAACCCACCACCCTTGGTGTATGGGACCGGCATCCTACTCACTGAGCCACAGGTGTTGCCCGAGAGAATTTTTTTTTTTTTTTTGAGACAGAGTCTCAAGCTATTGCCCTGGGTAGAGTGCCATGGCGTCATAGTTCACAATAACCTCTACCTCGCGCTCAAGTGATCCTCTTGCCTCTAGACAAATGTTTTTAATTAGTTAGTTTTGATAATGACAGGAAAAGGAAGCTCATAGGTAGCTAAATATTTAAATTATCTAGTAACAAAATTTAAACTAATTTAGATAGTAGTGAAATATTTAAAAGAGTCTTAATGTCTTTGAATATAAGTCGGATCCTTTGTTTTATGAAAGCAGTTTATTTGAATTACTTTCTTTTTCTTGGTCTGAAAATAGGCTTCAGTTAACCTGAGTTGGGTGTTAGATATCTCTGAGTCAAGGCTCTTTAACTTAATAGCACAGGGTTAGACATGGATATTTGTCAAAGATGTCTTCTCCCTCAAATTTTTGTCAAACCTTTCAAAGTCAAGCTTAGTGTAGCTGAGAAAGCAAAAAGGCTAGAGGAGAAACAGATCTGTACAGAGCAAGGGTATGCAGCCTGTGACCTGTGGGCCACATGTGGCCAAAGGTGGCTCAGAAAGTGGCCCCAAATCGTAAACTTACTTAAAACATTATAAGATTTTTTAATTTTATTTTTTATTGAAACTTAATTGGGTGATTCTAGAGCATGAACTTTGTAGATGACAATGTTTTTGTTGCAATGTCACATAAAAGAAACATTAGATACTAGCCCCCTGCTGTGGCAGGTGCCTGTAGTCCCAGTTACTCCAGGGACTGAGGCACGAGAATCACCTAAGCCCAAAAGCTGGAGGTTGCTGTGAGCTGTGACACCATAGCATTCTGCCAAGACCAACAAAGTGAGACTCTATTAAAAAAAAAAAAAAGAAAGAAAAAGAAAAGAAACATACATACACTCTTGCTACTTTTGCCCACACGTGGCTGCCATTTCACGGTGGTGTGCCACTTTCAATGTGTCCTCTTCCAACTGTAGACAGTTGAATTGACACCATCCATAGACTGAATTGCCACCATCAATAGATATTACATGTGCTCGTGGTGACTTGATGAGGCAGCAAATATCAATAATATTTCAGCTTACTATTGCAACATTAGGTGTTTAATGTTATTTACAAGTCAGGTAAATAACATTTTTTTTTCTTTTTAAGAGACAGAGTCGGCTCAACGCCTGTGGCTCAATGGGTTAAGGCACCAGCCAAGTACATCTGAGTTGGCGGGTTCGAATCCAGCCCAGGCCCGCCAAACAACCATGATGGCTGCAACCAAAAAAAATGGCCGGACGTTGTGGCGGGCACCTGTAGTCCCAGGTACTTGGGAGGCGGAGGCAGGATACTCGCTTGAGCCTAGGAATGGGAGGTTGCTGTGAGCTGTGATGCCACAGCACTCTATCCGGGGTGACAGCTTGAGGCTCTGTCTCAAAAACAAAAACAAAAACAAGAGACAGAGTCTCATTTTATCACCCTTGGTAGAGTGCTGTGGAATCACAGCTCACAGTAAACCTCCAACTCCTGAGCTTAGGCAATTCTCTTGCCTCAGCCTCCTGAGTAGCTAGAACTACAGGAGTCTGCCACAATGCCCGGCTATTTTTTGTTACAGTTGGCTGGGACCAGGTTCAAACCCGTCACCCTCAGTATATGGGTTTTCAAAGACTATAATTTGAAAAGGCCTTACATGCAAAAACATGCTGCCAAAGGATTATGTCCTAAACACAAAATAGCATAACTGAAAAAAAGTCTGTCTTCTCAAAAAATAGTCATGAGAAGTTACCATTCACTCAGATTCCATTGTAAAAGCTAGTTATGTGGTAGCATATTTAATAGCAAAAAAGTCAAAACCATTTACTGATGGTGAGTTTATTAAGAATGTATGGAAAGCTGGTGTCTCCTTCACTTCACACTTAGGACTAAATGTGGAACCCCCATCTCCTATGCCTAGGTCAATTTCTTGTGAATTTCCTAGGCCTCAATTCCATTAAAGGACTGTATCCATTCATTGATACATTCATTCATCTTGCCCCTGGTGGAAGGGACTGTATTCATTCGTTTCCTGGCCAAGGAACCCACACACCTATATATACCCTGAGACTAAAGGCCTAAAGGAGGAGATGGGGAAAGACCGGGAGAGAAACGGAGAGAGCTTCTCTCTCCCCACTAGAATTCTCTCCCTCTACCAGGTGCCTTAGTGTTTTCTGTATTCTTTTCTGTGAATAAATTCTGTCTTACCAAAAAAAAAAAAAAAAAAAAAAAAAGTGGTGTGAATACAAGTAGCACTTGGTGAAAGAGCTGGGGTTGCTTTTCCTGCTGTAACAACAAGAGTTCACAGGCACCCCTGCTTGTGCGTTGCTCAGCTCCCTACTCTTCCGGGCAGTGAAGCCCCTTTTCTGTGACACGGCTCTTAATGACAGCGGAGGTAGCCCGACCGGCCGCTTCCCACTCTGCAGTGTTCCTATGCCAGGGCATCCTGGTGAACCCAGCTTAGCCCCGTGGCTTCCTATTCCTAGTGACATTATGGCTCAAATGAACCTTTAATTTGTTCTCATTCTCTTTATCCCTCTTTCCTTTTCTCTTCTTACCTCCCCAGAAAGCCATTTTTTTCTAATTCCATTTTTCATCTCTTATGGGCCAGGTGCTATTCCTGGCCCTGGGGATGCAGAGATAAGCTAGAGTGTGTGTGTCCCTGCCGTCTAGGGAGGGAAAACAAAACAGGAAAAAAAATTTTCAAATGGATCAAATACCAAGAGTATCATGAGGTGGCATGAAGGCAGTAAATGAGGGAGCAAATTGTAGCCCTTTAATTGAGGCCTGAGGTAGCTCAGATCACTGAAGGAGGGCTTGCAGGTCCGAGGGAGCCTTCATGTAGTCTGAGTATGTCCGGCTTCCAACGTTGACCATGAACGTGGCAGACTGTTCTCTGCTCCCCAGTTCAGGCTTGCCTAGACTTGATCAAGTTCTAAATCTCCAGATCATCAAAGAGAAGTCACAGGTGGGCCACCTGAAGAGATCCAGTCCCCTGAAGTTAGGGCCCAGGCAGCTCCCCTGGAGAATAAGAGAGATTAAAATATATTTGCTTAAAATGTTTTCATTGCTACATCTATTTTAACAAAAGAAATACTTTTATGTATTAAAAAATTATAGGTAAAAGATCTTAAAGCATCTGTAATCCCAGTACTCTGATATAATCTTTTATATCTCTGTTTATCTTCTCCTAGAACTTTTTGTATGTGTATGTGTGTGTGTATATAAGATAAAATGACCAAAACAGTGCATAGGTTTTGGTAATCTGCTTTAGTGGTGTAATAACATGTCCTGGCCATCTTTATGTCACCTGCCATATGATTTGTTCATAGCAACACAGGTTTATGTACCCCCCTTTTTAATTCATTATATTGTTGAATATCCAGGTTATTTGCTATTCAAAACAATACTTTGATTAAATGTCTTTGTAGCTGTAGCTTTGTGCATACTCCTATTATTGATTGTTTAGTCAAAGCAGTTGTCCATATTAACTGCTTTTAACATGAAGCTTGGCCAATTCTTAGAAAGGTGTGACCACTCTGCTACCTCCATTGCTATCTGGTGCAGAGAGTTATGTAGGTTGACTGTATTCTCCCCACATATGAGGGGTGGACATGTGTCCACTCATCATTTCTGCCTTTAGATTACTGACAATATTGAGCTTTTTTTACTACATCAAGGGATCTGGACCAATACGGAGGAAAATACATCTTTCAGGTGCTGAGCATAACTACCTGTCTTACATCCTCATCTAGAGAGAAAAAAACTGAAGGGGACGTGGGTGATCAGCAAACCCAAAAGCCACCTTGTTTGTGGGGTTTTTATTTAGCTCTCCCTACCCTTCTGCCAAAAAATAAAATCCCAATGCATTTTACCCTTGTTGAGGCTATTTTAATGGAAAGGGAATGTGAGAAGTTTCAATTTTCTCCTAATTGTTTTTTGGCTGCCATGTCTAGAGAGATATGAAAACACTGTTCTTTACAGATTTTTTTTTTAATTGTTGGAGATTCATTGAGGGTACAAGAAACCAGGTTACACTGATTGCATTTGTTAGGTAAAGTCCCTCTTACAATCGTGTTTTGCCCCCAAAAGGTGTGGCACACATCAAGACCCCCCCCCCTTCGCTCCTTTAGGGCAAAGTTGGGTGGATAGATTTGTTTCCCTCTTTTTGATAACTGTGACCAATGGAAGTATTGTGGGTGGAGGGAAGGTTGGTATGTGAGAGAAACCAGCAGCCCTCATTGGCTAAAGAACCATTCCAACCA
>CAUYON010033203.1:0-19194 GCA_963573935.1 Arctocebus calabarensis | reverse complement strand
ATGGGAGCAGAGTACGTCAAACTCTCCCTCTTTGCTGATGTTATGATCTTATACTTAGAAAACCCCAGAAACTCAACCACAAAACTCCTAGAAGTCATCAGGAAATACAGTAATGTCTCAGGGCATAAAATCAATGTCCACATATCAGTAGCCTTTGTATTTGCCAATAACAGCCAAGTTGAGAAGCAAATCAAGGACACAATTCCCTTCTTAGTAGCTTCAAAGGAAATGAAATACTTAGGAATATACCTAACAAAGAAGGTGAAAGATCTTTTCAAAGAGAATTATGAAACCCTAAGAAAAGAAAATGCCAGAAGACACTAACAAATTGAAGAACATATCATGTTATTTGCTGGGAAGAATCAACATTGTCAAAATGTCTATTCTACACAAAACAATCTACAAATTCAATGCAATCCCAATTAAAACACCAACATCATACCTTGAAGAACTGGAAAAAATAGTACTTAATTTTGTATGGAACCCCAAAACCTTTGTATAGCTAAGGCTATTCTTAGTAATAAAAACAAAGTTGGAGGCATCATCCTACCAGACTTCAGGCTGTATTTCAAGTCCACAGTAATCAAAAGAGCATGGTATTGGCACAAAAATAGAGACATAGACATTTGGAACAGAATAGAAAACCAAGAGATGAAAATAGTCTCTACTTGCCAACTGATCTTTGATAAAACAAACCAAAGACTACTGTGGGGAAAAGAATCTCTATTCAACAAATAGTGTGGGGAGAACTGGATAACCACATATAAAAGACTGAAAATGGACCTACACCTTTTATCCCTTACAAAAATTAACTTGAGATAGATAAGTGACTTAAATCTAAGACATGAAACAATAAAAATCTTAGGACAAAGTGTGGGGAAAAGTGATGATGATATTAGACTGGGGAAAGATTTTATGATAAAGACTTCAATGGCCATCACAATAATAAAAATTAATAAAATGTGACTTCATTAAGCTGAAAAGCTTCTGCACAGCTAGGGACAACAAAGCAAGAAGACAACCTTCAGAATGGGAAAAGATATTTGTAGGTATCAATCTGACAAAGGGTTGATAACCAGAATCTACAGAGAACTCAAATTGATCAATAGAAAAAGAGTAAATAATCCCATCTACCTCTGGGCAAGAGATATGAACAGAACTTTCTCTGATAAACACAGATGAATGGCTAATAAACATTTGAAAAAATGCCCATCATCCCTGATCATCAAAGAAACGCAAATCAAAACCACCCTGAGATACCATCTAACCTCAATGAGAATAGCCCACATCAAAGTCTCAAAGCTATAGATGCTGGCATGGATGTGGAGACAAGGGAACACTTTCACACTGTTGGTGGGACTGCAAACTAATACATCCTTTTTGGAAGGAAGTATGGAGAATCCTCAAAGAACTCAAATTAGAACTGCCATTTGATCCTGCAATCCTATTACTAGGCATCTACTCAGAAGAAAAAACAGTCCTTTTATCATAAGGACATTTGCACTAGACTGTTTTTTGCAACTCATTTTACAATTGCAGAAATATGGAAACAACCTAAATGCCCAGCCACAGAATCCAGGAATGGATTAACAAGCTGTAATACACACACACACACACACACACACATACATACATATGTATATATATGTATATATTCCATAGAATACTATTCAGCCATTAAAAAAATGGAGACTTTACATCTTTTGTATTAACCCGGATTCTTCTTAGTAAAGGATCACAAGAATGGAGAAGCAAGAATCCAGTGTACTCAATTCTAATATGAAGGCAGTAGAAGATCTAACACAAGGGCTAGGGTAGGAAAATAAGGGATTGAAGAGTCAGGGGTGCGATGAGGGGAGGGGGTTTGGGGGTCATGGTGTATGGCAGTACTTCCTGGGAGGAGGACACAATTACAAGAGGGATTTTTCCTAATAACTGCAATCAGTATAACCTAATTCTTTGTACCCTCAATGAATCCCAAACAATAAAAAAAAAGTTTAAAAAAATAATAATAACTACTTTAAGTGGAAAAGACATTATCATGTACATTTTACAATTAATTATCAAACATTCTCATCTCCAGATTTTGTGATTACTTCTACTTTAAAATTATATAGGAAAAAATATCCATCCACCCAATTTCAGTTCAGAATATTCTAGAATATTTGGATGACATGATAAGCTACAAATTCTCCCTGCTCTGTGTCTTCAGTCTATACCTGATATATGTTTTGGTATTCATGCACCTCATACCTCAGTAACATTCAGCCTCCTACTTCTAGCCAAGCAGTCTTAGGCTCCCTTTCATTAGAAACTCACTGCACTGATCATTTCTTTCCAAAACATTTTCTTCAGTTTGCTGGTCCACTCCAATTTACCTAATAAAACTCCAAAGCACCTACTGTTACCACTCTCCCCAAACCCTTACTCTTCTCATCAATTTTCATGGCAGTCTACAGGGCTACTCATTCCTTTCAAGTCTCTTAAAATGTTGTTTTAAAAGGCTGATCATATTCTATTCTGATTTTGCTTTTTAAGGTCAATAACGTTATCTTCCCTCCTCTTTGGGGCATAATTACCTTAACTTTGATACATGGCATCATGTGGTGATGATAAGGAGTTGGTCATAGGGGTTTGGAATCTAAGAGATACCACATCTTCTCATATTTCCAGGAGGATTCTGCACATTGTCTCCTTGAACCTGCTAGGAGAAAAACGTGCCTTCTCTCTGATAGGGCCAGGCACAGAAAATTCCATAGCATTTCCACACACATCTGCTAAGATATTTTTCCTCTTACCTTCTTCAGATGCAGTTCTTGTGTACTTTCTTCCTGGATGTCATCATAAAAATGTCTTGTTTTGTTCTACTGCCTCGGCAAACCTTAAATGTGGCGCGTAGCTTAGAAGTGTGTGCATAATTGCTAACATCATTTTGACTGTTTGGGATACCATTTAAAACTGAGACCCTTATTTAGAGAAGTAAGGTGTTCCCAAGCAAAAGAGCTGTAGAGAAAACACCCTGTCTTTCCCACATACCTAGAATGCAGTACGAAGGTGTGTAAAGATCGCAATGTGTATCAAGTGGGCAAAAAGTTAGAACAAGTGTACATGCAGTGTCTTTCTAGCAAGGAGATGTATGTCAGAGGGAGGTGAGCTGGCCTGTCATTGGGAGTGATTAGAAGAAGAAATGTTTACATCTCCCTGGCTGGATTACCCATCATAGTTGGCACACGTTCGAGGCCCAATTCAGAGCCAAGACTAACATGTGTAGTGGATTAGTAAAATGTTCTTAGGAAAGGCCACCATCTCTGGGTTGACAGCTCTATGCAAAGCACAGACTGGAAGTCAAGTTCAAGTTATCTCGTCCCCTATTCTGGGCAGCAATGCGTGATTATACAGTAATATTTTTCTTTTGAATTTATTTATTTAAAATGAGTATCTGTCAACATACTGAGAAAACTGTAATTTATTCCTATAACGCTTTTAATAATTTAGGATAATATTTTAAAAACAAACAGAATCAAGCATAAATTCATTTAAATATCCATCAAAAATGCCTATCAGCAAGGGAAAAAATGCTCAGGATACATCCTCATGCTCTGCCATCTAGTAGGATGATTCATAGTGTCATTAAGGGATATGTCACTTTCAACATTTTAAGCCAGTGCCACAAAGTAGACATCCCTCATAAAGTCATACATGGCTCGCTGCTTGGTGAAAACAAAGCACTCGTAGCAGTGATCAGTGGCACGTGCTTCTAAAATAAGAGATCGCTTGAAGTTGATACTTACTAGAGAGGCATTCTTAAGCATGCATTTACAAAACTGATTAGTGGGCAGTGCCTGTGGCCCATCGAGTAGGGCACCGGCCCCATATACCGAAGGTGGTGGGTTCAAACCCAGCCTCAGCTGAACTGCAAAAATAGAAAAATAGTCGGGCATTGTGGCAGGCTCTTGTAGTCCCAGCTACTTGGGAAGGCTGAGGGAAGAGAATGGCCTAAGCCCAGGAGTTGGAGGTTGCTGTGAGCTGTGTGACACCATGGCACTCTACCGAGGGCGATAAAGTGAGACTCTGTCTCTACGAAACAAAACAAAGAAACAAAAAAATGATTATGTCCATTTATATCCTGGAGTAGAAGGGCTACCATGATTTTCATATTTGAGGGATGCTGACTTATCCTTTATGTTTAAATATACCAAACCCAGAATCTTTATTACCATGAGACCTATCACTCATCTTAATAAAAGTTGGGCCCATTTCAGTCAAAGTATGTTATCATATTTATATCAAACTCTATGGAAGTTTTGTCTTGATATTTTCTAAGATCTTTATAATTCTGATTCTCATGACTATGAGAAATGATATTAGAGGACACTGGGTAAATTTTAAGTGATAGTCATCAGCTTCTGTATATTTTTGGAATAATTTACCAAAGTATTTGAAACAAAAGTATATATTTTGGGATGTCTCCTTTTCTTATAGTATTGCCAGGTATATGAATCACTACTTTTTCTTTAAGTATAGATAGTATTAAGTACAGGAAGTATTAAATATTATAGTAGCATTTATCCAACATTATATTCTTTACAATCCTTTTATTTTTGCAATAAGTTTTTTTCATTAATGTGTTACAAAGCAAACACTAGAATAAGTACTACCAACATCAAGGCCAAATATTACTAGTCCTCCTGTAGATGTAACTTCTTTCTTCCATCACTGTCATGGTAACCACTGTTCTGACTTCTGGCATTTTAGTTTTGCCTACTTTTTGAACTATGTGTAAATAGAACCATACGATGTGTTCCCCTATGTAATGTAGTTCATTTTGTTCCAGTTATGTTTTTAAGACTCAACCATGTGTGCAGTTTGAAATTCATCCTTTTACATATTCCATTATATAGCTACATAATTATTTATTAAGTTATCTTATTTTGTTTTAAATAAGGCTGGTAAAAACATTCTTGTACACTGTTCTTACGTATATGCCACTCTTTGGGGTTTACCTAGGAGTGAAATCATTGTACTGTAGGGTTGGTGTATCTTTGAAAAAGCTGTTTACTGATCTACATTATTACCTCTATATGAGAGTACTTGTGCTCCACATCCTTGACATTTGTCAATTTTGTTGTTGTTAGTTTATTTTGAGACAATGTCTCCTTTGTTGCCCCAGGGTAGAGTGTCATGCTATCAGCCTACCTCACATCAACCTCAAACTCTTGGGTTCAAGCTATTCTACCCTAGCCTCCCATGTACAGGCATATGCCATGATACCCAGGTAATTTTTCTACTATTTTTTTTTTTTTTGCAGTTTTTGGCTGGGGCTGGGTTTGAACTCATTGCCTCCAGTATATGGGGCTGGCTCTCTACTCCTCTGAGCCACAGGTGCTGCCCAGAGTTTTCTCCTTTTTAGTAGAGATGGGGTTTAATCTTCTTCAGGATCGTCTTGAACTACTGAGTGCCAGGGATCTTCCTGCCTTGGCCTCCTAGGCTGCTAGGATTATAGGTGTGAACCACCATCCCTGGCCTAAAGGTTTGTCTAATTTGGTTTGGACACATTCGAGTTATTGGGGAGATCTTTGTAAACATCAGATGGAGTATTTAAACTAAATTTAGAGGCCTTTGGATTATCATTGCCTATGAGGTACAGGTTTAAAAATCTTGCCCATTTTTCTATTGAGTTTTTTTTTCTTTTCTAACTGACGTTTAACAGTTTCTCATATAATCAGGACACAGGCACTTCTGTCAGTTGTACTTAATATGAATATTCCCTCCCTGTCCACGGCTTGCCTTTTTGCTTTGCTAATGTTTTTGTTGTTGTTTATTTACAATGACTAAAAATAAAGTACATAAGTTGAAGGTAGGCGTACTAAACATTTTAAGGATCTGACAAAGAAAATGAAAGAAAGAAAAAAGAGAGGAAGTATGGAAATAAAAATTCAAGTTTTAACATTGTTTAAAAGTGATGAATCATTCTTTTCTTTTCCTTTTCCCTTCCCTTCTGAAATAATTCAGTCCAATGTCATTAGATAGAGACAAGCCCATCTATGCCATGACCTGGAATAGACTTTTGAGCCAAGCCAAGTGAAACTAATATCTATGCAGAAATCGAGACAGACATAGGTGTCAATGCCCGAGCAAGTGGCGGACGTCTGCAGTCGGAGTGGCCATTATCAGAGGGCATCTGATTGGAAAAGGTAACAACGTGGCGTCTCAGAGTCCAATCCTACCAGGTGAAGATGGACACAGCTCTGTGACTGGGGCAGCTGCACGAGAGAGGTCAGAGCCCACACAAGGTGAACTAGCACAAGGAGGAGTATTAGCACCAAAGCGGAGAAGCGGTGCCCACAGGAGACCTGTTACAGACAAAAGACACTGATCAGCTAAGCAAACCTTTGAAGGGTAATGGAACTCATGTTTCCCAGCATTGCAGAAGATTACAAATACCGAAAGAGAGAAAATCAGAATAAATCAAATGGTGAATTGGAAGTATCAGTTAAACTGTGGTTTTCGATATATAGAAGTGGGTAAAGAAATATTGACACACAAAAGTTACCCACATCTGCTCCTTAGTTCTGTCTCCTGAGAAACACGAAGATTAGAACATTCCATAGCAAAAACCACACCTAGCACCTAGATCTCTTTTTCTAAATACCATTCTCAGCTGACACTATTGGTGCTATTTGGGGAAGGTTAAATCTGGGACTCGAGCAGGGAAAGTACAAGATGATCCTGGAAATCTCTCTGGCCCCTCCACATAACATAGGACTCAAAAGTGGTATATGGACACGTGTGAAGGACAGAGGAACCTACTGGAAGGGGCTTTCCCTGGACACATGGAGGAATACTGTGAACATCAAAACAAGTAATTGATACATAATGACTCCATGAATCTGGATACGGAATCAGTACTGACATAAATAAAAACTGGACGAGAAACGGGATGCTCATGTAGTCTCTATACGGGATATACATGGTCACATCGTCTCGGGAAAATGCCTCTTAATTATAAAGTGAAGAACCCTCGGTGACACCACCTTCACAAGCAACCAAAGTGAACATTGTGAGTAACAATTTGGAGTCATATGAGGGACACTATAAAAGTGTTAAGATACACAGAAATTAAGAAACATAAAACAGTTTTGATTATTTTCTCAAGATAATTGCCATGGCATTCTATGCACTTTTGCATTCTTGTAAGCCATTTTTGGAAACACTTTTTCACTCATTTTCTTTAAGGGCTATACACCCACTCTGTGGGTATGAGCACCTTCTTTCGGGCCAGAAAGACTTCTTCTACATAGATATTTTCTTCACCTGGCTTGGCTCAAATATCTATTCCAGGTCATGGCATAGATGTGTTTGTGTCTATCTAATGACATTGGACTGAATTATTTCAGAAGGGAAGGGGAAAGGAAAAAAAGAATGATTCATCACTTTTTTTTTTTTTTTGAGACAGAGCCTCAAGCTATCACCCTGGATAGAGTGCCATGGCCTCACTGCTCACAGCAACCTCCAATTCCTGGGTTCAAGCGAGTCTCCTGCCTCCGCCTCCCAAGTAGCTGGGACTACAGGTGCCCGCCACAACGCCCGGCCATTTTTTGGTTGTAGCCGTCATTGTTGCTTGGCAGGTCCGGGCTGGATTCGAACCTGCCTACTCAGGTGTACGTGGCTGGCGCCTTAGCCCATTGAGCCACAAGTGCCGAGCCGATTCATCACTTTTAAACAATGTTCATACATGCATTTTAATATCCATTCTTCCTTTCTTTTTTCTTTCTCTTATTTTCTCTGTCAGACAGTTCCTTAAAATGTTTAGCACACCTACCTTCAACTTCTATACTTTGTTAGTCCTTATAAATAAACAAAAAAAAAGATCTGCAACAATATAACTAAAGTGTATTAAATTCTAAGTATATAAAATATAAACCACCAATAATTATGTTTTATCATTCAGTTTTATTTAGATATGCTCTCATTGTTACCATTTTTGTTACTCTTCTAAAATCTCGAATCTCTCATCTTCCATCTGAGATCTTGTATATTTATTCTGAAAAGGCATTTCTCTTTCCAGTAGTAGGTTCTACTAACGAAGATTCTTTCAGAATTTGTTTATCTGAAAATAGAATTGTTTGCATTCTAATTTTCTATGGCATTTTTGCTGTAAATGGAATTCTGGTTGGCAATTATTTCCTTTCAGTACTTTGAAAATATCATTCAGCTGTCTTCTGTTTTCCAGTGTAGCTATAGAGAAGTCAAGTTTTAACTGCCACACATTAGAATATAATCCTTAGACACTTTTAACCTCCCCAGTTTCTTTGGTTTTCACCAGTCACTAATGTGATTTGGTGTAGACTTTCTTTTGTGTTAAATTATCAAGTAGAATAGTCCAATTTCTTAAGTACTAAATTTGACAGTTGGTATCTTTGATCTTTGACATTTTACTTTGACACTTCTTTTTTATTGTTTATTTTTTCCTCTGTGTGTGTGTGTGTGTGGGTGGGTGGGGGTACATTCTCATCCTTTCAAACACACATTTGGTTTGTGGTTATCTTTCATAGAAGTATTTTTAGAGTAATTTAGGGAAATCTTGGATAAAGAAAGAACTCTTATTTTTGAATATGAGTTCTCCTGTAGAACCAATGCAGCTCGGCCAGCTTGAAATACCAATGAAGTGTTTGGAAAGGATGTGGCTGATGAATGCACAGTACGTGGATGGTTTGAGACGTTCTGTTCTAGTGATTTTAATCTCAAACATTAGCCTTATGGGTGACTTGAGACCAAGGTGGATAATGATGAGCTGAAAGCTGTAGTGGGAGTGAATCCATCTCAACCCTATGCACGAATTAACAGACAGGTTTGATGCTACTATCCCAACAAGATTAGAACATCGGAAACATCAGCAAGGTAAAGAAGCTGGATAGATGGGTTCCTCGTGGATTATGTGTGTGTGAGAAGGGAAATTTTCTCAAAGCGTGCCTTTCTTTGCCATCCCAACATAAAGCCCACCAATTTCTACACTGTATTGTGACATGTGATGAAAAATGGATTCTGTCGGACAATCACACATATGCAACAGAATAAAGATAAAATGCCAAAACACAGTCCAAAAGTAAATATTCACCAGAAGCTAATGGTGTCTGGTGGTCCAGTGCTGGTATGATCCATCACAGCTTCACAGAATCTAGTCAGTTGATTATGTGGATGTCTACTGCAACCAACTGGACCACATGATTGATTAAGCAGTCAAGATTGGAAGGTGAGACAAGCCAATGCTCTCGCAAGACAATGCTCAGCCACATGTCACACAAATAGCACTGCTCAAACTACAGGAGCTAGATTTGAAACTCTCTGTCATCTACCATATTCGCCACACCTTGTCCCAACTGACTACTGCTGCTTTCAATGTTTGGACCACTTCTTGCAAGGAAAAAATAACTCAATTCCCAACAGCTATTGGCAAATGCTTTTCATGATTTCATCGCACTAGCTGTTAGGCTTCTTGGCTGTTGGCATACACAAGCTGCCATTAAGATGGCAAAATTGTGTCAATAGTTTAGGGATATACTTTTTTACGTTTAAAAAATGTTTGCGTTTTTACATTTAATTATTGTTGCTGGTTTTCAGTTATACTGTCTTGTCATCTTGTGTATCTGCTTATATTTGTTTGGATAATTTAGATACCTTGTTTGAAAAGCCATTTGAGGAAATAATTTGAGCCCAGACATGTTTTCTTGTTTCAAAGTCTTCTTATTTTGCTTCTGCTAGCTTCGTGGAAACACTACAAATCTGGATTTGCCTTAATCCAGTTTGGGGGTTGCAATTAGCTGAGTGTGAACTGCGTTCTCTGAAAGTACCTGCCTATATAAAAATCATTCTAACCCTGGAGTGGGGCCCTTTGCAATCCCAAACTAAAGTGAAAGATTTTCTAGTTTCTCCTCTTTGAAGCTCCATGTTTTCTTAATTCCCAGATCGATGCTGGACTGTAAAAGCTTATGCTTCACCTTGTGGTTTCCTGACTCTGCTTTACAAAAATGGTAGATTCGAAAGAAAGCAAGCCCACATTCCTAGCTTTCCTCAGTGGACTTCTGTTCTTTCCCACATTCTGGTGTGGTGAATTTAAACTATCTTTTCTACTCTCCAGTGTTTTGAGAACACATGATTCCCCACCCCACACACTGCCCTCACCACTGTGAAGTTTTCCAGTTATCCTTATAAAAGTTCTGGTCCAAATTACCTGATGTACATTACTAGGAGCAGAGGTGCCTTCAGCATTTTAAATTATTTTTATATTGCTTAAGTATCTTTTGTCCTCTCTGTATTTTGAATTTCTGATCCATTATCCATATTAAATGTGTTATACTATATTATAAAACATATCTCCAATGCCAATGCATTATCACATAAAGAAGCAATCAAATTTATTTCTTCATTTTAAGAAGAATTAACCTGTGAATAGCTACTGTACTCCAGCCTGGACAACATAGTGAGATCCAGTCTCTAAACAAACAAACACACACCAGAAAAGGATAGTGGTATACATTTTTTAAATGAAAATAGAAGGTACATTTTTTAAATGAAAATTCATTGTATTTCTAATTGATGGAAAATCTGTTAATTAGAAGTATTCATTAGAGGCAGCCTGATATGAGTGTATATTAACTTTAATTCTTACTGCTTACTAGATGGATGAATTTGGGCAAGTTTTTATTTATATGTATTTCATTTTTCTCATAAATAATATGTGATAATAATACTTGTATTGCTGGGTAGTTGTTCATATTTAAATAATGCTGCCACAAAACAAATAGTTAATAAAGTTCCTTTCTCTCTCTTTTTTTTTCCCCAAGAGTAGAGGGTTTTTGTCTTTTTCCTTTGCAATTATTTCTCCATATATTGTACTTATTAAAAGAATGAGTATAAATTTCTACTTGAGGTGTTATCTCAAATCAGATGGATCATCTCGTGACCCATTAGAGGAAATTACCTTAAAAACTTTAAGTCCATTTTTGGTCTTAGTTTTTTTGTTTGTTTGTTTGTTTTTTAATTTTTTTTGCAGTTTTTGGCCAGGGCTGGGTTTGAACCCGCCACCTCCAGCATCTGGGACCAGCACCCTACTCACTGAACCATAGGTACCACCCTTTGGTCTTAGTTTTAAGATAATTTTGTCATCATTCTATCTTGGAAAGCGAAACTGAATTACATGTATGTGTACTCACTAGTTATCGTGTTTCTTCTCAGGGTATACAAATATTAACAATCAAAATGGCTGCTACAACTTCCCATTTTTCTCTTTTTTTAATTTATTGTATATAAACTACTTTATGACAGCCACTTTTACTTTCAAGGTATCCATTATTTTATTAAGGCATGTTCTTCATGGAAAAAGAGGAAATTTGTATGTAACAAGGGCTCAAACTTTTATATGTTTAAGAGCAAATTTTGTCTATATATCCATTTTTAAAGGAACACATAGGGAAATACATCACAGGTTATAAAACTGTGTGTGTGTGTGTGTGTGTGTGTGCACGTGACAATGAGGGTAATATAGATACATATGTTTATATATTTACATTTTAGAAATTTTAATTCAGTGCATAGTAGTATATGAATCCTTTATAGAATTTGAATGGTTATATTTCTCATGAAACATTATTATTTATTCAAAGTTTAAAAATAATAACATTATTTATTCAAAGTTTGAAAATATTTCAACAAAATACCTATGTTTACTTTCTATCATTTTATGTTTTTGTATTTTAGACAGTTCTGTAAACTATTTGGAAACATTACTAGTTATAGAGATTCTTAGCTTCTTATGAAAAAATAAATATAAGATTATACATTTGAATAGCAACATAAACAACAAAATACTTTCTTTGATAACTAATCACACAAAAATATTAATATATGTTGAGTACTAATTATATACCAGGCACTAACAGCACTTTTACATGTATTCTATCACTTGATTTCTAAAACAAATCTGAAATATCTGAGTTGTGAGCTGTCCAATAAATAGGCAAATAAATACTAGCAACTCCCAGATGTGGCTATTTTCAAAATCATAACTGCCCTAGCTCTGTTTTTCTGTTGCTGTTTTTGTTGTTGAAGTCAGTCACATGCCATCTAGTGATATTATAAAGAAATGCAACTTATTTATTTCCATACCTTTTCCTAGGGTGTTTATTTTTCTTCTAACAAACTTCCCTTCCTTTGTCTCTTTCTTTCTCCTTTTCTCTCTCTTTTTCTACATGTTGAAAGTCAGTTAATTATATGGTAGGAATGTAGTCATTAACCATTGATGCAAGCTTGCCTCAGGCAACCCTAACATCAGAAGTTTGTGCTACTAATTAACAGATAACAATCTCAGCTTTAGAACTATAAAGAAAAAGGAAGTGAGAAGGGAACAGGTCAAGGGAAAAAACTTAAGTAAATATATTGAATGTCAATCACAGTCAGATAAAGAAACAAAAGAAAATTACTTTTAATTTAATGTAGTCTAATTTCACTGGATGTACAAGGCCTAGTTTTATGTTTTATTATACTGGTTTAAGAAACTTTAATTATTAAACATTAAGTCTAAAACTTCTCTTGAATGGAAAAATCTTGATTTCTTTTTTTAAATGTTATTCAACCACACTGTTTCTATCTACTGTTATCAAAAAAGAACATTTATCTGATTACAAGAACATTTACTGATTAGAATAAAAAAATGCGATAACTACCATGTCCATATAAAAAGGTAGTAAACTTGCTACACGTTTTCTAAACATTCCATTTGAACTTGAAACTGAGGTGATTCTGGATCAAACCAGGTCATTTATCATGTAAAATTAATAAGGACGTGAGTTACTGTTGTGTGCTCAGAAACAAAATTATAGTAATAGCCTCAGTGTACAAGATTTTGAGGTCCTTTTTTTTTTTGAGGTCCTTTCTAAAGGAACATTGTCTTCACACCATGTCATGCACATTTTTTTTTTTTTTGCAGTTTTTTCAGCCAGGGCTGGGTTTGAACCTGCCACCTCTGGCATATGGGGCCAGTGCCCTACTCCTTTGAGCCACAGACACCACCCTACACACAATTTTTTGCATAAAACATCACCCAGGATAGTTATTTGGGAAAGTGTTTTCCCCACCCAAAATATCCCTCCAATTTTCTAGCTAGACATTAAGATTTTTTTTTTCCTTTAGAAACTAAGCTTTGGAATACACCATTGAAAAGAGAGCTTAAAATTCAAATGAGCCCAGAAGAGGTAACAAGTACTAGACACATGTAAGAAATGAATGTCTTTCTACCCGTATCACTACATTTCCTCAAGGCTCATTTCATAGCAGGTCCTAGCCTCTAAAATAGGATGAAAAGGATACACAGAAGGGGAAATTGCCAGAAACTCATTTTTGCCTACTTGACAAGTTTTCCTCAAGTGGGCTTTATCCCCCATTACATAGTTAAGAACTTCAGTCTATCCAACAGTTCTGTCCTTTTAGTCGCATCTTGAATGAAGAGAGGACTGTAGGTAAAAACCCAGCCTCCGTCTGCAAGCTGAGTGACAGAGGGAAGAACTGGGAGAGGGTACATGTGATAGCTCTCAGGGTCAGCAGATGGAAGGAGAATGGCCACAGGATGAAGTACATGCCATCTAGCTTTGTGTGCCATGAGCCCCAGATCTTGGCTTTAAATTGATGTGGTTGAACCTACTTATGACACTGTCCCCAGAATAACAACATTACCAACCTTCAGAAGAAGGAATACATGTACAGGAGAGCAGGAGGAGAGAAGCAGATTTTAATTTGATAATTAGGGGAAAGAAGTACTAATACTAATGCCATGACACTGTTCATGCAATTCTATATTAATCCACTTTCCATATTATTTTATTTCTTACAAATGGCTCCAATTCTTTCTCTGAAGTTGAGTAACCATTTATATCAGCATGAACTTCAAAAAATGTTTAGCCCCTAAAAGGTAAAACATTATGTGAATTAACAAAGTATCTATGCAAATTTAATCAAGAATAGGGAAATGCTGAATTACTTAGTAAATATTTTTAAAGAATAATTTACATGAAAAGGAAATCAAGCAATTTCTATACAATTTATAGTATTTCTATAAAATTGAATCTTTTAATTCTACTTATTATCTCCTTTGCACACGGACAAACATCATACGCACATACTTCCTTTTTCATCTTGAATTTTCTTCTAAATGTGCAGGCCTGGTATTGATGCCAAATGAGCCCCTTTCATTTGCTGATTGAGATCTGGCTCAACAGCCAATGTTTCCTGCTGGGTTCTTACAGAGGGTGCATTCATATTTTATCCTAGTTTATTCATTACCGAACATCAGAGTTTGGAAGATAAAAACAAAGAGCTAGTGAACAATGCAGGGCGAACTTACCGGTTTGTTTTCATCTTCACTCTCCAATGAAAGAATTGTCAGTAGTGCTGCCCATTCCACCAATACATCATCCAGGTAATTGGAGGGGGAAGTGCAGGAATGCCAGGCGAGGCCAAATCAACCTTCTGCAACCACTGGTGCACGCACTAATTTCCACATCAAAAAATAGCTAATGAGAGTTTGAGAATCCAGGGCATTATATCAGTTGACCTAACCTTGTAATTAAGTATCAAAAATCCCCAAGCTTTCTGTGAACTTTTACAAGTTACATGGCAATAGGTCTCTACATATGCAAAACAAAAGACTTTTCCTCCTAGGAGGAAAGCATTAATGATAGCTCTGGACAAGCACTAGATTTCAGTATCAAAGACTCCAGTTTCCACGTTACTTCTGTTGCTTTGGAATTGGATAATAATGGATAATCCACATATTTTGTTTTGTTAGAAGAAGTATTACCTTCCTCTAAGGTGTTTGAAAAGACATGTGAAATCACAATATGAAGACTTTGTTTTTTGTATAAATGAAGTGGTATTTTACAAATGCTCAGCTTATTCTTATTTTTATTTCAAACACTAACACCACTGCCTGCAATCACCATAAAGCAGCAAGGACACCAACATCTTTCATTAAAATTGGCCTCAGGTAGAAATGGCTGCAAACTTGCTTTGATTTGGCAGTACCATGATCGCCCAAATGTGTAGATTTTGTGTCTTACTTAACATTCCAACATTACACATTTATTCTTTGGTTTGAAACATCAGACATGTCAAAGGTATCATGATATGGGCATATGGGTCTGTGTACAAAAGGAATGTGAGCCTCTGATCCAAGAGTCTTTGTTCTTCCTATACCTGTCCCTTCTGGACAAAAGGTCTGGGTGTGGGGAGGAACCATTTGGAAAATAGGTGTAGTTACAAACACTGAAATTGGACACCCCGATTTTATGGTAACAGGGGGAACTATAACCTTGGGACCAGGAGAGAGGATACCTCAGATCCCAAGAGTGAATGGGTAGGTGAGTACATGTTCAAAGACGATAAGGTCGAAAGACCTGTGTGATAATATCTTGAGCCAGGACAATGCATAGGAAATTTTAAAATGCTGTTTCTGTGGGTTAACTCTAAGAACACTCTCATGTGCTCTAAATATGTAAGATAACTGTATAAAGGAATCAGAGACACTTGGTTGACACTTGGTCACAGCAGATTAGAGCTATTGCCGACTACCTTTGGTGGCTTTGTATATGGAACACATACTCCGCTCAGTGCTTTAAGGAGTAAGGAGTCAATTCAAAAATATAGAAAAATAAATTAGGGAAGAGGTTTCTTACCACACATACAAATCTTTGCTTGTTTATGTAATTCTTTCAGCCTCCCATGGCTAACTTATCTTGAACCAATGTCAACTTTAATAAGAAATCAATTTAATATTTAATTAGAGACAGAGATTTAAGTTGATCTTTTTTCAATGTGGACAAAGGAAGGTCATGATCTATTGGTATTTAAAAAAGGGAAAGGAGTTCTGAACAATTGAAGAAATCAGTACAATTGACTAAGAAGTCATATAAAATACATCTTTATACTATAAATTTAGAAATGTATCCATCCTTATATACACACATTTGTATTT
This sequence comes from Arctocebus calabarensis, assembly GCA_963573935.1. Lineage (NCBI taxonomy): Eukaryota > Metazoa > Chordata > Mammalia > Primates > Lorisidae > Arctocebus > Arctocebus calabarensis. The sequence continues at coordinate 3,170 of CAUYON010033203.1, read as the reverse complement.
ATATACATCTACACATGTGAGTACACATACATATCAACCTATATTATTTATCATTGACTGAAATGCAGATAGTTTATGTATGTTTAATATTTTAGATATTAGAAATAATTAGAAATATTTTGTTTTATTTTCCACGTTTAAGATTAATCCAAATTTTAATATGTATTTTTAAAATGCCATGTTGGAAAAATATAGCCATCCATTGGAGATGAAAGAAAGATAGCGGCCTAGTAGCAGCTTCTGTGCAGCTGGGCGCAGTGAGAGTGGGAGAGGACCCCAGGCATCACTGGCCAGTGGGTCTTGCCCAGAGGCTTCCTTCTGGACCCCACAAGGAGGACAGGTGGAAAACTGGCAAGTGGTGGGTGCATTTGTTCCATCAGAGGCTGCCTGCAGTGTAACCACAGCAACGGTGAAATTGCAAGCAGGAAAAGCCTTACCTGGGGGCTGTTTTGGTTTTTTGGACTTGGACACTGGATTGAACTGCCTTGGGAGATCTTGGGCCAGTGTGTGGATGACTTTGGGCTGCCGCTGAGCCGAAAGGAGCTAATATCGTTCAGCTGGGGCTGCGCCTGTGTGTTGCAGCGCCGGGATTCGCAGGGGGACCTGGGGCAAGCAATCTATTGACTGAGCTGCCCAAAGTGGAGACTGTGCCACTTGGGGAAGTACGGATATCCAAATGTTTGGCAAATTGACAGCTCTGGCCCTCAGGGACATAGGGGGAGATTGGATTTGGCACACTGGATAAGTAGGCAGCCATGCCAGGAGAGATCCCAGGGATAAGTGCTGTCCCTGGAAAGCTTCTGCTTGGCCAAGGTTTATGGCGTGAAGTGTCTTTTGAGTGGACTGTGGAGATATTTGGGCTCCCAAACCTGCAGTGTCCGAGTAATCAGCAGAGGTCTCCAGCTCCCACCTTGTATAGTTGTATCACATTGTGATTAACATTTCATACCTCAGAAGATCACCTGTTGCCCGGTCATCCTTAGAAAGATATATATACAGCTCGGTTGTGGGGTTTTTGTTTTTTGTTTTTGTTCTTTTAATTTTAACATTATTCTTGACATTTTTTTCTTTTTTTTCACTATAGTAGCTTAAATACAATCTTCCATTTTGCCTTCTTCAATGAATAGAATTTCATTTTTGCTAGTGTTTTTGTACCTATTATTTTTCCCCCCAACACCATCTCATAAGGGTTTTTGTTTCTTTCATTTTGATTTATAATATTTTTGTCTTTCCTCTCTACCTGGTGGGAGTGGGGTACTGTGTCTGAGCTGGCTGGCTAAGAGCTGTTGACCTCAAGGGAATCACCTAACTCAGCACCCCCAGAGGTAGAGGGTCTCTAAGGTTGGGCCCTAGTACCCTACCACGCACCTATATTTCTCCTGTTTCTCTCTTTCAGTGCCTCTATTCTTTTTGTCAATATTTCTTTTTACTCACCCCTCTCTTCTTTCTCTCTATCTTTTTCCTTTCTCTCTTCTTTAAATCCTTTTTCCCTTCTTGCTCTTTAATCTTTTCATCCTTCTGCTGCAAGACCAGAAGGACTCATTAAAAAGTTTGGCCAGGGCCACAGTAACTTAAAGAACAAAAAGAAGTGAAAGGAAAATTAAGGTAAGGAAATAGACACAAGAAAGCACTCATGAGGAAGAATCAGCAGAAAAATTCTGGCGACATGAAATCCCAGGCCAGAGTAACCCCTTCTAGGGATCGTGAGATAGCTATCACAGAAGATCCCTCCTATATAGAAATGTTAGAAATGACAGAGGGGAATTTAAAGTTCAGATAATTAAAACAATAAAGGAAATTTCTGAGAAAGTGGAAAACAATAAAAAGCAATGAAAGAAATTTCTGAGAAAGTGGATAATAACCAAAAGGAAATTAAAAAACAGAATCAAATAAGAGATGAATGATACAAAGAATATAAAAAGGATATAGCAGAGCAGAAGGAGCTGAAGCAGTCAATTAGGGAACTTAAGGATGCAATAGAAAGTATTAACAACTGATTAGACCATGCAGAAGAAAGAATCTCAGAGGTAGAGGATAAGGCTCTTGAGATAACTCAGATAGTTAAAGAAGCCAAAAAGAAGAGGGAGAAAGCAGAACATTCACTGACAGAATTATGGGACTTTATGAAGCATTCAAACACACGAGTTATAGGTAGCCCTGAAGGAGAAGAAGAATGTCCGAGAGGAATGGAAGCCATTCTAGAGAATACTGTAAATGAAAATTTCCCAATATCATCAAAGATTCTGACATACTCCTCTCAAAGGGATATCATTCCCCTGGTTGCCTCAACACAAATAGAACTTCTCCAAGGCACATTGTGATGACTTTATCCAAAGTTAAGACAAAATAAAAGATCTTGCAAGCTACCAGGAGTAAGCACCAACTGACCTACAGGGGCAAACCTATCAGGGTGACCACAGACTTCTCTAATGAAACTTTTCAAGCCAGAAGACAATGGTCATCTATGTTTAACCTACTTAAACAGAACAATTTCCAGCCCAGAATTCTATACCCCGCCAAGCTAAGCTTTAAAATTGATGGAAAAATCAAACCTTTTATTGATATGCAAACATTGAGGAATTTGTCACAACAAGACCAGTTTTAAAACAGGAAATATTTCAACCTGTCCTACATACTATCACAATGGATGGACCTTCAGCAAAGTAAACACCCAGAAAATTATAGGACAGAACCTAGTTTCCCCAATGATGCAAAAGACAAAACTAACCAAGAGACGTTCACAAAATAAAATGAATAGAACACTATCACACTTATCAATTATCTCAATAAATATCAATGGCTTGAATTCCCCCCTGAAGAGGCATAGATTGGCTGATTGGATTAAAAAACACAGGCCATCTATCTGCTGTGCAGGAAACTCACCTCACGTCAAAAGACAAATTAAAACTCAGAGTTAAGGGTTGGAAATCAATGTTTCAGGCAAATGGAACTCAGGAAAAAAGAGGAGTTGCAATCTTATTCTCAGATACATGAGGATTTAAAGCAACTAAAGTCAAGAAAGATAATGATGGTCACTTTATATTGGTTAAGGGAAAAATACAGCAAGAAGACATTTCAATTTTAAATATTTATGCACCCCAATTTAAATGCTTCTAGATTCATGAAACAGACCTTGCTTAGTTTGAGCAATATGATATCCCATAATAACA